>PITA01009323.1:0-48605 GCA_004023965.1 Spilogale gracilis
CCATCATTTTTTTTTTTTTAAAGATTTTTTTTTAAAGATTTTTATTTATTTATTTGACAGAGAGAAACACAGCTAGAGAGGGAACACAGGCAGTGGGACTGAGAGGGAGAAGCAGGCTTCCCGCCGAGCAGGAATCCTGATGTGGGACTTGATCCCAGGTCTCCAGGATCATGACCTGAGCCGAAGGCAGTTGCTTAACCAACTGAGACACCCAGGCGCCCCTTAAAGATTTTATTTATTTGACAGAGAGAAACATAGCCAGAGAGGGACCACAAGCAGGGGGAGTGAGAGAGGGAGAAGCAGGTTTCCCGCCGAGCAGGGAGCCCGATGTGGGACTGGATCCCGGGTCTCCGGCATCATGACCTGAGCCGAAGGCAGTCGCTTAACCAACTGAGCCACCCAGGTGCCCCAGGAGTAAAAGCATTTTAAAGGCGAAGGGAACCTTCCAGCACTTGGGGCTGGAGCAACCCAGCATCAACTCGCAAAATCAGAGACAAGTAACCTCAGTCCCACACCTGATACAAAAGGGACCGCCCATGCTCCAATGCGAATGATCACAGGTCATGGATTAAATGCAGCATGGACTTAAAATGCAAGATCTTTGGAGCACCTGGGTGGCTCAATGGTTAAGCCTCTCCCTTCAGCTCAGGTCATGCCCCCGGAGTTCCAGGATCAAGCCCTGCATTGGGCTATCTGCTCGGCGGGAAGCCTACTTCTCCCTCTCTCAGTCCTGCTGCTTGGGTTTCGTCTCTGGCTGTGTTTCTGTCTATCAAATAAATTAAAAAAAAAAAAAAAAAAGCAAGATCTTCAAGTATTTTAGGAAAAAACACAGTAGGAAGTTTTGGGGATCAAAGACCTGGCAAAGGGTTCTTAGCCTTTACACCAGAAGCACGATCTTTAAAAGGAAAAACAGAGAGCTGAACTAAATCCAAATTAAACACTTTTGTGCTTCAGCCATGCTTTAATAAAAAATATATAATTTAAAATGAACCTTAGGCAGTGGGGACAAGAAAGTTTTGCTCTGCTAAGCAGCCTGTAAAGGGATAGCAAGACAAGCTCGAGAATTAACATTTACAGGACACACACCCAATGAAGAACAAATTATTTAGAACACATATGGAGCTCCCAAAACACATGTGTAAAAGCAAATGGTTAAATAGTCCAATGAGAATATGGACAAAAGTCATGAAGAAACATGTCAAGGAAGAGCCGCCAGATAGGCATGTGACTCAACGCCCAACATTACCCTGAGGGAATGACCACGTATACTGCAAAGAGATGGCAGGGCGCAGCCATCAGAAAACAGACCGCTGCCTGACTGGGCATCGATCTCACGGCGCACAGGAATGTCATGCCATAGTCCCTCTAGAAGAGGATGCAGCATTTCCCACAAAATCAAACACACACATACCATACAGCCCATCAAGTGCAAACCTGGGCCTTCATCCCAGAGCAAGGAGCTGATGCTCCCACCACAACCTGTATGCCTAGATCTACACCAGCTTTAGCCAAAATGGCCCCAGACTGGCAACAAGCCGGAGATTTCAACAAGAGAAGGGTCAGACACACCGCAGTGCATCCATGCAGTGGAATCTCATCCCACACAGCAAGGCATGAGGCACAGACACCTAAAAAGCCCGCCACGGCTTCGCTGCTTGCACAGACTGAAAATCCATTTATAAACCTCCATGGATGGGCAGCCTAAGGATGGAGTGACACAGGCGTGGGCTCATGGTCAAGGGCAATAGGAAGAACGGTTCCAATAAAGCTCATGGTTTGCAACTTGTGTGTCTCCAAACGTGCCAGCCACAACCCTCTACAGTATTTTCACCAGACATGACCGCATAGTGTGAAGAGTACAAGGGAGCTCTGTTGTCCCTGGCCACTGCAGATGAATGCAATTACTCCCAGAGGAAAAAGATCGACAGTACATTTATGTAAGTGTGCCTGTGCTCACAGCAGCACTGCTCACAGAGGCCGAGAGCCAGACGCAGACCAAGTGCCCATGGAGAAGTGAGTCCAGAATGCATCACGTACACACCTCACAGGACGTGTCACATATTGTCACATAGGCGCCGCACGGTCCCACCTGCCTAAACAGGACGTGTCAGGTACACGCCGCGCACTCACCCAGCTGACCAGGATCACGTACACACACTGCGGTCTCACCTGGCTGACCAGAACGCAGCACATATTGTCACGTATGCACCCCGCGGTCTCACCTGACTGACCAGAACGCATCATGTATTGTCACATATGCACTGTGCAGTCTCAACTGGCTGACAAGGATGTGTCATGTACACGCCCCGCGATCTCACCTGGCTGACCAGATACAGGAATGTCAAGTATTGTTACGTATGTGCCCCGTGGTCTCACCTGCTTAACCAGGATGTGTCAGGTATGTGCCATGTTGGTCTCACCCTGCTGACCAGGACACGTCACGTGTTGCGACGTACATGCTCCATGGTCTCACCAGCCCGAGCAGGATGCGTCACGAGTTGTCACGTATGTGCCACACAGTCTCACCCAGCTGACCAGAACACGTCAGGTACACATTGCACACTCTCACCCAGCTGAACAGAAGATATCATGTACACACCACGAAACATTTGGCTAAACACAACGCATTCTGCACATGCTGCAATCTTAGCCGGCTAACCTGAACGTGCTACATACACGCTATGCAATCTTCAGAAAAGAAGGAAAGCCCATTACATGACAGTGTGATAGAACCTCCAGGACACTGCGCTGTGTGAAACAAGCCAGTTACAAAGACACAAACGCTGTAAAGGTATAATTGCACTTAACAGGAGCTATAGGGAATGGCGGCCAAATTCATAGAGGAGGCAGAGCAGTCGTTTCACACGGAGGGTCTTGGGGGAGAGGGCAGTTATTTCCTAACCAGCTAGGGGTTTCCACTTTGGAAGATGAAAAAGTTCTGGAGACTGTCTGCACAGCAGTGTGAACATAGGTTAAAAATAGTTAAGATGGTGGGTGCCTGGGTGGCTCAGTGGGTTAAGCCTCTGCCTTTGGCTTAGGTCATGATCTCAGGGTCCTGGGATTAAGGCCCCCATCGGGCTCTCTGCTCAGCAGGGAGCCTGCTTCCTCCTCTCTCTCTGCCTACTTGTGATCTCTGTCAAATAAATAAATAAAATCTTAAGAAAAAAATAGTTAAGATGGTAAATTTTATGTAGTATGTATTTTACCATAATTAAAAATTTTTTTAAAAATTCAAAATGACAAAGTTAAGACTGTGACAATGACTTCCAGTGCACTAAGCAGAAACTGTCTTCAGTGGAGCAGTAACACAACTAAGTCATGAAAATCCATCTTCCTATTTTACAGGAGGACATGGAGACTCAGAGTGATACCAGACTCACTGGATGCTGAGCTCATAGCACCTCTCTGCATGTCCTACTGGGCAAGGTCTCAGTCTTTACTAAGAAAGGTGCATTTTACCTCCTCTGAGTCACTCTATTCTGCAACCGTCATGGAACACAGCCGATGTGGGCACGCACACTGCACACCAGAGCCCTTGGACATGGCTTGAGGGCAACAGAGACGTCCCAAGCCACATACCTGCGAGCTCTTCCCCACCCTGAACTGACCCCACTCCCAAGTGCCCGCGGATACATGGTGCTGGAGGCATACCGGGGACCGTCAGACAGTCCTCCCAACTGCCAGGTCCATACCTCATGTCTTCCACTCCCCTATGGGATAAGACCACATCGCCTGCCAGCCAGGGAATGTGTCAGGAAAATGAAGGAAGCATGATGAGCAGCTACAGAAAAAGGCAGCAACAGGGCCAGAAAGGAGGGAGTGAAACCACCAGTCTAAGACAGGCTCTCCATCGCACAGGGACACACGCGAATGGATGCCTTGCTTGGCTGTGTGCAGTATCACATGGGAACATATGACAGAGTCCTGACCCGTACATGCCCAGCTGTGTACAGTACTAAAATGACCTGTGCCTTTTCCCTCTGCCTCCTAACACTTCTGGAATATAATCACTGTGACAATTAGGATAGAAATGGATATGTTGTGCGGTCTCCCATCTTTCACTGGGGACCCTAAGGTGTCCAGAGGATGGCACACGGGGATCTGAGACTGCCTCTGCTCCACCTCACTGTCTGTGCAGGGGGGCAGCGGTTGGGGGGGGGTTTCAAGGGCTCTGGCAGAAATCACTCACCGGGGGTAGCTGGAGGGCTGTCACCTGCTGTGCATCCCTCAAACTTGCTTCCTGAAGAAGGGAGGTGTCTTGTAGAACTGAAAGAGAGGAAAAGCATGTGTCCTTCCTCACCCACAGGAGGGGGAGTACAAGATGATGCACATGAAGAGCACCTGCAAACCACAGGGATCTGTCACTGCTTTCTGATGTCGCCAAGAGGGTCCTGAGCAGGGAGGGCATACTTAGGTTCAAGGCGGCTTTCTGTGTATGAGTGATGCCTACTCTCGTTTGATGTCCCTCCTAGGACAGTGAACACACAGAGTTCTATTCACTTCAGGAAGACAATCTACCTGTTCTAGATTTGACACTCATTACTCAGTGCACTCTGCTGCCTCCCCCGCATCCAGGGACCCAATCCCAGGAAAATAAAGATTCAAGCTCTATGGCGTCAAGATGTCCGTAAGAGCTGCTGGCAATGAACGTCACTGTGAGCCTCACGAGTCACTTATTTACGAGCTGAGAAATCACATAGCTCCAGAAGAAAGACTGCTACCAACCTGCTCCCAGTGGAGCAGCGGGCAGAGCGCTCTAAGGGCCAACAGGTAGGTGTGGGAGCATGGTCCACCATGCTCAGCCCGCCCGACTCCTCTGCTCTGCTGTGGGATGACTCCTCTCCTGTCTGCACTGCACTGTGCAGGTCTGAGACACAAGCCTCCAACACAGCGAGGGCGAGAGATGGGTGAGCTCAGCTGGCAGTGACAGGTGGCCATCTCTGCTGGCCCAAGCGCAGGCTGCGTGGGCTCGAATGTGGAGGGGACCATGGTACTTCCGGTCTCACACCTGCTACCTTCTGGGTGACTATAGCCATTCCCCACCTGTCCCCAAAAGAAAGGAATACAGGGAAACTATGCAAATCACTTTGGAGAGCTTTTAGACTCCAACGAAGTCAGACTCTAGCTTTTTAGGAAGGCCTGCATGACTAGAAACTGGAGGTGCACCCCTCAATGGCCAATCATGAACATGTAACCTCAGAGTATGACTGCACTTAGAAACACGGTCTTCTAAAAGGTAACTGAGCTACAATTATTTCCCATGGGTGGGCCCTGATCCAGTGACTTGTGTCCTGATAAAAAGGGATTAGGACATATATGAACACTTGGGAACAACCATGTGAAGATGCAGGGAAGAGAGGCTCCTCCACAAGCCACGGAGAAAAGCCTCATGAAAAGGCCATGGTGCCCATGCCCCAACGGAGAGCACTGGCCCCCTAGAACTGTGAGAATAGGTGTTTCTGTTGTGTGAGCTGCCCGGTGGATGATGCTTGGTCATGGAAGCCCCAGCGAGCCAACATGGCCAGCAGCCCTGACTTTAAAACAGAGAGAGACTGAAGACTTACACAAAAGGCAGAATAATTTTACATAGAGAGAAATTTAAGATTTTTTTTTCTGAAACTAAAAACCTTACTACATTACAAAGGACCACTTGTGCAAATCACAAGCATGCACTCCTGGCTTTTTCCAGTTATAACTACAGGACAACGTGCTAAGTCCACCCAAACTGACCCTCCCATTGTGGAGGTCACCTCCTTTACCCTGAGGGCACTGCAACCTCCCATGATGATCATGCGCAGCTAGGGGTCCCTGCTTTCAGCATTCTGAAATGTCTAATTATTCAATCCTTAACAAACCCAGGAAAAGCGCTTCATTTGTCATGGGGGATATGCTTCTAGTAAAAGCCATATAGTTCCTAATCATGATGTCCTTATAAAGCTAGATTTCATTGGAAACTGGGATTTGGTAGTATGCCCTAGGTCACAGCTCGAGGATTCAGAGCTTCCAAAACCACCTGCTTCCAACCACAGGAGCTCTTCCTACAGAGAGCCAAATACATCTATGTGACATCCAGACCCCGTGCCCTGAAAACATGCCTGTGAGGCACTTTTAGATTTCCTATGACACATTCTGAGAGCAGCTGTTTTCTAGCTGAGGAGAGAGTGGTTCAGGGAGACAAGGCATAGTTGTGTGCAGCTGCCCACACAGGCCCTGCTGGGTGATGGTGCCTGGCTGGTCCCCAGGCCGACAAGGCACAGAGATGTACCCTTCAAGAGATGTACCCGTCAAGACCCTCCCTTTGAGAGGGTCCAGCACAGTGAGGAGGACGTGCTCATCAGATTCTAACTGAATTGCTCTAGGATCCAGACCCTAAAGAGAGTTCATGACTCTCTAGCAGATGGGAAGAAAATACGAACACCGAGAGCCACTGCCAAGGGCACAGGGTGGGGTATGCATGCCCCTCCCCCACCCCCTTGGCAGTACCTGGATCCCCACTGAGTTGCCCTGGTGGTCTGCTTGGGAGCCCGGGGCCCGGTGCCGGGGCCCCAGGCTGGGTGTCCTGGGTCTTGGCAAGGTCGTTCTGGGCTTCTGCTGGCAGCTGCTCCTGCTCCTGATGTGGAGGGCCATCCCCATCCTCGATCACCACGGGGTCTTCGCAGTGCTTGAGCTGCAATCCAGAGAGGGTTCTTCAGGGCCGGGTGGAGAGGTCCCTGGCCAGAAGAGAGCTGGTGGCTGTGTCAGAGACTGGACCAACTGGGCACCTGCCCGGTGGAGTACCAGGCTTTCCATGGAGCTGTGAAGTCAGGCCCTTCAAGGCACATAACCTGCTTTCTTGGGGAACTGAACTCCAGCTTGAGCTGCACAGAAGCCTGGAGCTCCAGACAGAATTTCTCACCCCTGGCCAGGGGACGCGTGATGCTGTTGAACATCCAAGGCATGGTAGCCCCTTTCCACAAATGCCTCCCGGCCCAGCTCTCTGCTTGGCCAGTCCCCCTCGACCCCACGCTCCACCCTGGCCAGCCCAGCATAGCACCCCTGCTCACCCACTGCCAGGGTCTCCCTGGCTCCCGCTCCAGCGCCTCCACAGCTGCCACAGCCTGGTCGCCACTCTCCGGCTCCTGGGCCCGCACCCAGCCCTGGATCTCCCGGGGCAGGATGGCCAGGAACTGCTCCAGCACTAGTAGCTCCAGGATCTGCTCCTTGGTGTGCCTCTCAGGCCGCAGCCAGCCCCGGCACAGGTCCCAGAGGCGGTGCAGGGCTTCCCGGGGGCCCGCCGCCTCCTGGTAGCGGAAGCGGCGGAAGAGGCGGCGGGAGGATTCGGGGCTGGGAAGCTCCCCTTGGGGACTAGGGTTCTCTCCCGGTGGGCTCCTCATTTTCCTGGGCTCCTCACTTTCCTTCGGAGCCAAGACTCGGGGGCACAGGGCTGTGGGCATGATGGGATTTGATGGGGGTCAGCAGCAAAAGACGACCCTATTTCCAAACAGAAATCACTGGCTTCAATGTTCTGGTCTCCTGTGGTAGGTTTTTAGGGGTGGTGATGGGGAGCATGGCAAAGCCCACAGAGACCAGCCCTCAGGAGGAGTTCTGGGACATGGGAGAGGACTCACTGTGGCTGCTCCTTACACAAGCGGGTAGAATGAAGTACCCCCCTCCGCCCCCAACAGCACCATCATGTGATTCCCCCCCTAGCCAGGTGACCCAGCGATCAGACACACAAGGCAGGGAGACTGGGAAAAGAGCACTAGCAGGACAGGATACTGGTGTTTCAAGCATCCAGGGTTATGGCCAGGACCACACGCAGGAGACAGATAGAATGAAGGTGCTGTGGTACCTTCGGTGGCCAGGTTCTCCTGGACAGGACCCAAGATGCACGCGCCAAGCAGGACGCTATCTTGAGGCTTTGGAGTCAGAGTCGCCGTCCTTGCCCTTGAGACCTTTGCAAAAAGAGCTGGAAAGACAAAGACAGACACGTCTGGGAAGAGCCTTCAGAGCAGACCCTGGACTAGAAGTCAACCCTGTACGTGGCCAGGGCCGAGGACCAGTGCTGGACTTGACAGAGTGAATCCCAGACAGCAGAGTGAAGGATGAAGCAGACAGCCCCAAAGACAGCAGATGAGAGATGCAGTCACATCCTGCGTGTAACCAGAGAGAAGTAACTGTGTATTTAGAAACAGCAGTGCTGCCTATCAGTCTCCATTCCTCACCTCAGTGTCATCCCCAAACCATGGTGAATGGGACAACACACAGTTCCCAGCCTCCTCAGGCAGGACAGAGCAGGGGCGCTCAGGGTACAGGGATTCGGGAACCCCACAGCTCCCCAGTGACATCAGAGAGCAGCCATGGCTACTCTAGACTGGGCGGGGGGTCCAGGAAAGTGAAGGGTGTGTGGGGAAACAGGGCCCCTTCCCTCATACTCAGGACTCTGCCACACTTGGACAGCAGTGCATAAGGCTCCCCATCATTCCCACTTCACAGAACAACATGTGAGGCCACAGGAGCAGCAAAGACCACTGGATCAAAGGCCACCAAACTCCAGACTCTGGATCTCTTTGCTTGCCACCATAGGAACAAACACAGAATGGCACCAAAGGATTCTGAGGATATACACACCAGCAGCTGGAGCGCCAATCCAGCCCAACTTGCTCCCAGCTTTCAGGAGCTCGGCCATCACACACCTGCGAGGCCACAAGAGTGCTCTGGGCTGCTCCAGACTCGCGCCCCCACCTCCACCGCTCCGCACGCTGCGGGGCACCCCCAAGCACACAGCCGGGGCCCTCTTTGTCAGCCGGCACCCCGCATGCAGGCGGCTCGGAAGGGGATGCCTGATGAATGAACTCACGTTCTTCAAGGGGGCATTCCCGGAGGGGGCGGGGCGTGCTGAAAGCGGCTCCAGGAGGACGCAGCCAGAGTAGTAGCAAGGAAGGAGGGTGGCATGCTAGGCCAGGCAAAGGGGCCACTTTCCTCGTCGCCTCCCTGCCTGACCCGACAAACGCGCCCGCAGTCCCGCCAGCTCCCGTCTGCTCACCTCACCGCCTGGAACTCCCGCTGGGCGTCTAACTCGAATCCCTCCAGCTCCGGCGGAAGTCTCCCACAGCAGCTCCTCATCCTTCCAGCCCGCTCCCCCGGGCGTCCTTCCAGAGGCGGGCCGGTTCCTCGCAGGAGCCGACTCTGTCCCCGGCTCATCCAGAAAACCGCGGCTGCGCTCGGGAGTGGAGAGGTGGGAGCAAATGGAGGCGCCTGAAAAACAGCATTTGTGTCGCCTTACGGCCCCACCCGCACAGTCCCCGCCACTCGACTCCGGGCAGGGCGGGCAGGGCGCGCGGGGAAGTGGGGCGCGCGGGGCCGGGGTGCGCGGGGAGCCGGGCCGGGCCAGGCCGCACTCACCGCCGCGGCGCGTCCCCAGTCGCGGGCCGCGCGAGCCTGGCCGCCGCGGAGCCCGCCGGACGCGCAGGAAAGGAAAGGCCGGAGCCCTCCGGCTCCCTCCCCTGGGACACTTCCTGCTCCGCTCTAGGACGGGGGAGGTCTCCGCATCTCAGTGGTTCGCTCCCCCCGCCCCCCGGCCGAGGTGTGAGCCGGGGGTGACATTCGACACCCCCCCGCCTGGCCTGGTCCGCGCGCCCCGCCCCGCCCCGCCCCACCCCGGCTCCGCTTGACCCGGCCTGGCCGTCCGGCCGGGGGCTTTGTGGGCCCACCGTGCCGCCGCGGCCTGGACGACCCGGGGCCCGCGCGGGGATCGCGCGCCGGGGGCGGGCGACCGGGTGAGCGGAGGACCGGGGACGCGGGCGGCGGCGGGGCGCGCGCGGGTGCCGAAAGGGCCGTGTGGGGCTTCTCCCGCCCCTGCTCTCCCTAGCCCGGCTCCCCCCAGAGGAAGGGCAGAGCGCGACCCCCGAGCCGCACCCAGATGCTGGAAGTGGGAGGGGGGAACGGAAGGAGGTGCGCCCTACACCCGCGCGCCGTGGGCCACTCCATCTCCCAACCCGCCTGTGACCTCTCTGACCCCACGCCCTCGCGGACGCAACGCCCTAGCAGCCAGAACCCCTCCCCTTCTCCCCACTCGCGGCCGCCCCACAGACCCCTCCTCCCCGCTTCAGGCATTCCGGGCCTGCAGGCTTTCTCTGGTAGAAACCCACACATTCTTGGGATGAAGCCCATTTTCCGAGTTTCACAGTTTAAGAAAGGCTGCCCGCTGTATGGCCCGTCTGAGTATCAGGACAACGCTGAGAAATACGCAAGGGGGCTGGGATCAGCCCCCGCCACAGTAGGTGGTCAGGAAATACGCAAGGGGGCTGGGATCAGCCCCAGCCACAGTAGGTGGTCAGGAAGCTCGCTGCTGGCTTCAGTGGAGGACACAGTTAGATGTTCCTACAGTGGTGGAGAGAGAGGTTACAGGCCTTTGAAGTCCTGTGGCAGTGAGGGGCAAGCGGGAATTGGGGCCACCACATCCCAGACTGGGTTACCTGCCTCTGCACTGTAATGAACACAGCCCAGGGACTCAGCCGCCTCTTCTCGGGTCCATCCCAAATCTTCCAGGTTCCCGAGCTTGGGAGAAAGCATGTCGGCTCCCTGAACAGGCCCGACTGGCACCAACCCTTCCCATCCCCTGCTCCTCGCTGATGCTGGCCTCTTCCAGGAAAAGGAAGGCAAAGGAAAGGTTTCATGTTCTAGAGGGGCGCCTGACTGCAGATCACTGAAGCCAAGCAAAATTAAAACCAGTTGGCCAAAGACAGTGTGGCCTGGCAGAACAGAGGGGGGGGAAGGCAACTGAACTGAAGCATCTGGACCCTCACCTGCGTGTTCTCAGTCTGTGGGCCCAGACACCTCCCATTTCCTATAAACTGCAAATAATTGCTCCTGACTAGTGGGGTTACTGGGAACCGTCAAATGCCAAACTGTCACTGCTGGGGAACCAGCCTCGGCAGAGATGTGGGTCCCGAACTGAGGCATGTCTGGCGGGCGAAAATAATGACACGGACACAGAAATCTGATGCAAGCTGACAGACCGAGGTCAGTCAGGAGAGACCTATGAAGCAGGCTCAGGCTCACGCTCTCGCTTTCTAGCTTTGGCTTTCTAGCTCTAGCTCTCTAGCTCTGGCTTTGGCCCTCTTGTTCTACTTCTCTCTCTTCTTCTGTCTCTCTTTGCTTCTTGCTCTCTCCTCACATTGCTTCTGTCTCTTTGCTGGCTCTCTTTCTCTCTCCTCTAACGCTCTCTTGCTGCCTCCTCCTAGGCTCTCTGCCTTTGTCTCTCAGCCTCTCAGTCTCTCTTGACTGTCAAGGGCCCCAGTCTTTTATTATTCCCAAGTGAAGAAGTTGGGTGGTGCAGTTAATCCCGCCCTAGAGACAGGATTAGTATTGTTACTGCGGGGTACAGAGTGATTGCTTAAACTCACAGAAGTTGAGACCTTTGAGGCACGGGATCAAGAAATACAGATAAGAGATACAGAGATATGATTACCGGGAGGAGGATTGAATGGAACTAACCAGGTGATTTGGGGCATCCTCCACCTTTCTGCACCTAGTTTCTTCACCCAGGAGAGGGAGATGAAGCTGTCTACCTCACTGAGTGCATCTGGGATCCTTCAGGCACTCAGTAAACACTTGAGCCCCTGCTGGGCACTTGGGCCACATCCATGAACACAACTGGCTCATGAGGGGAGGGTGCAGGCAAGCAGTTAGCAGACTCTATAACACCATCTGGTGTGTTTGATGCATGTTGCAGAAGTGAGCAGTGTCAAGGAACAGGGGCTGGAGAGGGGCTGGCGGTGCTCGCAGTATTCAGGAGGTCAGGATGGGGTCCTGTATGACGGATATCTGAGTCAGTTTCAAGCAGGGGTGAGAACAGTGTTCCAGGTAGAGGCCTGCCAGGGAGCTGCAGGGAGGTGGCCAGTGAGCTGGAGGAGTAGGCTCTCCCTGGTGGTGGTTGGAGGGTCGGGAGCAGGGACGTGGCACAGAAGCCATGGAAACATCTCTTTCTGTCCCAGATGGGATTGTTAGTATGATAAGGTGCAGCAGCATGGGATGAACCTGGATGGAAACCCTGCTCAAGGACCGTCACCATCTTATAGCCAATGTGCATTTTTATTTGGTTTACAGTACTGTCGCTGAGTGTATAATTCTATGAGATACTTTCCATCTGCCATCAATTCTTCCATCCTTGAGAGACCATGGTGGACAGAAGATCCTGACTTCTGGAGGCTTGAAGGGAAATCAGATAAAAAAATGAAGTGTTAGTGATAGATGTCATGAAAATGAAAGGCATAATATACAACGGGATGAGGAGCAGCCTGCCAGGGCAGTTTGGAAGGAGCTGTATGAGGTTGACTTTGAATAGAGAGTAGGGGGAAGGCTCAGCAGGTGTTCTGACAAGCTGAGCAGAGGTGTGTGGGGAAGAGCATTCCAAGAAGGGGGACCAATGAGCTGGGAGCTGGAAGAGGGCAACTGCCCTTTACACGTAGCAAGTCAAGTAGGGGGTGTGGCTGAAGGGTCTTTCCTCTTCCCATCATCCTGTGCAGAGCCAATTGGAGTGAGACAGGGAAGGCAGGGGCTGTGTTCAAAGCTGCTAGAGAAGCACAGGCAGGAGGTGGTGCTTCCATCATTGGCTGCTGGAGGTGCCCCTGGCAGGCAGCAGCACAGATTTCTGACTGGTGTGCTGTAGGGTGATAGAGGAAGAGCTGTGATTGGGGTCTGAATTGGGTGAGTGAGGGTCTTGTCTGGGAAACAGTGAGCAGGCTTCTGGAGAGGGCTTGGGAGAAAAGGGTGGATTTTGGGATGTGCTGGGTCTGAAAGGCCCAAATGAAGGTAGTGATGACCCTTGGGGGAGAAGACAGAGGTTGGAGGTGGAAATCTGGGCTCACAATACATAGCAGGAGTTGAGACCCTAGGATGCACAGGCAAGGGTGGAGAAGAGCAGGCGGAATGGGGCCATGGCAGCTTTCAGACAGGAAGGGGCGGGAAGCGAAAGGGGTCTGGGGGGAGGAAGAGGAGGAGGAACAGCTGCCCCCTTCCATGTGGGCAGAGCTGAGCCTTGGCACCCAAGACAGGTGAGTGTGTTTCATGGAAGAAGCGTACTGTGTGGGGTACATGTCACTGGCAGGTCCAATTCCATGAGGAAAACACTGGCCTGGGATTGGGTAGAGATGCCCCTAAGCAGATTGGAGGCTGTGGAGCTGCTGGACTGGAGCCGACTTTGGAGTGAACACAGTGGTAAGGGAGAGGAGTTAGCTGGATGGAGAAATGGGGCCCCCTTGGGTGGAAGGAGCCCAGGCCCCATCTTGAAGCGGGGAGGGGTCTGGAGTCTAGGGCTAAGGGCATCAGCAAAGGGAGGAGAATAGGGACGGTGGCCTCTGGGCCTCCTCCGGCTCAGGCTGCGGGTGTGTGGCTGTCTGGGAGCCCCTGGTGACACACCACAAACATAAGAAGCAGGTGTAATTGTTTATTTTATGTGTCAGCTTGGCTGTGTCCAGGTGCCCAGATTGTGATCATACTGGTTTAGATTTGCTGGGAAGGTATTTTTAAAGATTTATTTGAAAGAGATAACTACCCACGAGTGGTGGGAGGGGCAGAAGATGAGGGAGAAACTCAAGCAGATTCCTTGTTGAGCAGGGAGCCCTCAGAAATCCATCTCAGGCCCCTCAGATCATGAGCTGAGCCACCCAGGTGGCCCTGTGCAGATGATATTAGATGAGATTCTCATTGAAATCAGTAAAGTTTGGGTAAAGCAGCTTATCCTCCATAAAGTGGGTGGACCTTGTCCAGCCTCCACAATCTTGTGAACGAATCCCCCATCTCTAAATCTCTCCATCTACACCACTACCCTAAATATCTCTACACACACACCCTAAATATCTACATGCATAATCTACATATTTTTCTCTGCATATGTATCCTTAATCAATCACTCTCTTTCCATCCTCTCCCCCCACCCCCAAACACACATGCTGTGGGTCTGTTTCCCCAGAGAACCCTAGCTGACACAGGGTCCTGGGCTTACCGGGAGGGGCAGGAGGGCATGGAGGTGTGAGTGCAGGAGGAGATGCCCATTTTTCACAGTGGGAAGGTGATGGGGATATCGCAAAGGAAGCGATGAGTTCCTTCACCAGCGGGATGGAATTGTGCACAGTGAGGTGTGATGCGAAGCTCCTAAAATCCAGAGTTTGTGCACAGCCAGGCCTTCCCTGGGAGGGTGGCCGGTCACTACTCCTTACAGGCATGTAAGGATGTGCCGCCTCCCCACGTGGCCCCTAGGAGCTGAGCCTTGGCACCCAAGACAGGTGAGTGTGTTTCATGGAAGAGGGGTACTGCGTGGGGTACCCCCAGGCTGCATGCATAGCCTACAAGGTTAACAGGGCACTGGGGGACCATCCAGCTCTTTGTGGTTTGGGAAGCTCTGTCGCAAACAGGTCATCATGGTTCCGGGTATACTAGATACTCAATAAACTCTAGCTTTGCAAAGAGGCCTGGGAATAATAGTGCCAGATATCACTGTGACTTATTCCCTCGGCTCCCAGGAGGCAAGGACAGGAGGCTTTGCTATGGCACCCCAGATCCAGCAGAGGTCATGTCTCATAGAGAGGGCTCAGTGAGAGTGCACTGAGTGAAGGAACTTGGCTTCATTAATTTGTCACAATACAAACCTCCCAACTGTCACAAGACGGCTGCTCATCGTGTTTTTATGGGGTTCCTGTTTCTTTTGTAGGAGGACTAACATAATTGGCTGCTTAGGGGCTCTGATGAGAACCTCCGGAAAGGCTCCATTGTCTTTTGGGAAAGATGCCATCCCTTTCTGTGAATTCATTTATGGGGGGCTGTGGTCAGAAAAATAAAACCAAGACCTCCCCAGCATTCATTTGGGGAGCTGTCTGTGGGCACGGGGGTGTGGAGACGTGAGTGCAGGAGTAGACAGTATGACATGCTCACACCAGGAGGCATTTCTACTCACCCAGCTCAGCCAGCCCACCAGCAGTCAGCCTGTAGTCTGGCACACTCAGATTAACTGAGACTACCAGGGTTTTGTGCTGGTGCCTTGAGGGATGCAGCCAGAGGAGGCTGGAGCACGACTTGATCAAAGGGAAAGAGCAGTCACCCATGAGGTTCTGTTTTGGCAGAAGGATGGAGGAGGAGGAGGAAAAGGGCACTGGGGACACTTCCGCAGGTGGATGCTGCTAGAGGCAGGCTCAGGAGAGCAGGGTTCTTAGACAGGAGGATTGCTGAAGGATAGATCCCCAGCTAGGCACAGCAAGAAGATCGGGGGCAATACAAGTAAGACAAGTGCATGGTGGCATTTCTTGGCTGCCGCGAGACCATGTTTCCTGGGAACACACACATGGCTGCTCGGCTGGGTCTCTTCCCTGCTGGACCTCCATCCTGCTGATTTTCATGCTTTGGTCCCTAGGTTTCCTTTTTGTCTGTTCAAGTGAGGTGAGTCCCAGGATGCTGGAATTTCAGGATGGCCCCTGAGACTCAGGGAGAGGAAAATGGTCAAGGGCCCCACAGGACAGATGTGTGTGTGAGAGGGTGGAGTAAAGAATAGAGACATTGCACAAGATGCGTTTGGCAAGTGAACCACCAGCATTTATCACAGTGCTCCCTGGAATCCCAGGAAGCTGGAGCCAAAGAACCACATAGTAGGTTCTGCAGGACAGGAGGGCCCAGGGCATGCTATGTCCTCATTCTTATGTGTATCCTGACCTTCTCAGAGCACAGACATCCTGGATTCCATTCACTATGTGTCCTGACCCTCCTCTCAGAGCACAGATCCCATCCTGGAACCCACCTCCTATGTGTCCTGATCCTCTTCTCAGAGCCCAGACCCCATCCTGGTTCCTACCTCCTGTGTATACTGACCCTCCTTTCAGAGCACAGACCCATCCTAGATCCCACACCCTGAACCCCTCTCAGAGCACAGAACACATCCTGGATCTCACCTCCTGTGTGACCTGATCCTCCTCTCAGAGCCCAGACCCCATCCTGGATCCCACCTCCTGTGTGTCCTGATCCTCCTCTCAGAGCACAGCCTCCATCCTAGATCCCACCTCCTGTGTGACGTGATCCTCCTCTCAGATCACAGACTCCATCCTGGATCCCATACCCTGAGCCTCCTCTCAGAGCCCAGACCCCAATCCTGGATCCCACCTCCTGTGCATCCTGAGCCTCCTCTCAGAGCCCAGACCCCATCCTGGATACCACCTCCTTTGGAACCTGAAACTCCTCTCAGAGCCCCGACCCCATCCTGGATCCCACCTCCTGTGTGACCTGAACCGCTCACAGAGGACAGACGCTATTCTGGCTCCTTCATCTTCATCCACCCTGCACTGAGTCCTATACCCTGGTGTCCTTACAGTGGGTGTTTTCTTTCAGTCCCAGGAGCAGGGAAATCCAGTATCTGCCCCCACACTGTGTAAGGTACTTAAATGCTGGGAGGTTTAGAGATGTTTCTCCATGAAGACCTGGTGGTACAGTTCCTGGCTCACATGGCTCAAACAACAAAACATTATGTAGGTATCCAGCACAAAGCCAGCAATACTGAGTGGGTACTTTTCTTCTCTTCCATTAGCTGCCTATGAACATTGACCCTCTCATTTTAGTGTATATCTGTTTATTCCCCTGCTGTGGAAACCCTTGCATCCATTTGCGGGGTTTTGCTCCAGATGCAAATTCTGAATGACTCCAAAGGGAACTTGGTGCCACGTCTTCTGGAATTTCCTGATACTGTAGCTACGGGCCCTTCCATCTCTGCCCGCTTCTCCCTCAAGCTCATTACCTCATGTGCACGTACTGGTGACACCAAGGGCAGACTGGGCACCACTGTGTCCCCAGCAAGATATGCTGAAGTGATGACAATTCATGCCTATGAATGTGTCTTATTTGGAAATTGGGTTTTCAAAGATGTAATCAAGTTCAGAGGAAGTTGCACTGAATTACACTGAGCCCAAAGTATTTTTTTAATTTTATTTTTAAAAATTTATTTGTTTTCTTTTATTGAAAGATTTTATTTGTGAATATGACAGAGGGAGCACAAGCCAGGGAAGCAGCAGAGGCAGAGAGAGAAGCAGACTCCCCATGAGCAGGGAGCCCGATGCAGGACTTGATCTCAGGACCCTGGGATCATGATCTGAGCCAAAGGCAGATACATCACCGACTGAGCCACCCAGGTGTCCTAGAGTGAACCCTAAGTCTAGTGATACCTTACACATAGGCCCCATGGGGTGCCTGGCTGGTTCTGGCAGTGAGGCATGCGATTTTGGATCATGGAGTCATGAGTTCAAGTCTCAGACTGAACATAGAGATTACTTAAAATAGCTTTTAAAAGTTTATTTATTATATTGATTAATCTCTACATCCAATGTGGGCGGAACTCACAACCCAAGATCAGGAGTTGGTGCTCTTCTAACTGAACCATGTAGGTGCCCCTAAAAATAAAATCTTAAAAACAACAGCAACAACAACAAAAGTAAGTAGACCTGCAAAAAGCCTTGTGAGGACATAGGTGGAGATTGGGATGATGGACTTCCAAGGCCTGGAAAGTCACCCACCACCAAACACACACCAACTAAATTGATTTACCATACTAGGAACTTTTTCCAATCTTGTTTGTTTTATAATGATTATTTCCAGTTTCCTGTGCACAGTCTTTTGTAGGTAAATGAGACCTTTCAATGGGACTTGAAACTTGTCATCTTCAGCTTTTTCCTGCCCTTTATTTGTCACATCTAACCAGACAGACTTGAGAACTGTTCCCCTGGCCATCTTTGCATTCCTGTCCATCTTGGTTGAGAGCCATCTCCTTGGAACAGGGAGCTAATTGTAGCACATCTGCTGTCCTAATCTTCCATTTCTCTGGATTAATTCAGAGCATATTTATGGGTGTCATTTATGGGCATCAACCTGGAGTGGATGACCTGAAAACCTCATAGGCATGGCACAAAGATGAACTAAGGGAAAATAGGGCCAGTAGCTGAGGAGGGTGGTGATCACCTTTCCGGGAGAGGAACAAAATGCTTACTTGTTGAGTCCTCCCCCCACCCCCTGACCAAACAGCACAGTCTGTAGAAGCCTCATCTCCTGCAAAGATGTTCAAACCAGGAAGGAACCTGCAGGTGACCAGGGTCCCAGTGCACTTTGAAGTGAACAGGTGGGACCCCAGCTTCAGACTTCCCTCCATGGTTGGCCTGCAACAATGGCTCCAAGGTGGCATCAGTTTCGTTTGGTTTAGGTTTATTCGGGGGGAGCTCACCAGCTTAAAAGTAGGAGGGAGGGGTACCTGGGAAGCTAACACAAAGGTGAGGTCTCCTGAAAATACTTGCTTGTTTGGATGGAACTGTGTGACCTGGTGACCAGGCTAAAGAATGTGGATTTTCATTCTGCAGGTCAGTATTTCTCATGATTTTTTGCCTGCAGCCTACACAAGGCACATGTCTCACGTTGTACTCTGCTGTTTTCCACCCAGTTTTGCTGGAAAAAAAGGTTGGGCTGTTGTAGGCAAACATTCTCTCCTCAATGCAACTCTTCTCAGACTTCTTGGGCCTTTTTTCAAGTAGACATGACTTCTGGACTTCCTCATTCATCTCTGCATTGTCCAGTTTTAGCAACTACCCTGGAGATGCCTGATCACCCCTGAGATACCTGATGAGGAGTCTCTCAGGTGAAATGGGATCACCCTGCTGCAGGAATTCCCTTGGGTCATGTTGTTGTGGCCAGAATCCCCTTTAATTCCTAATGTTTCCTTTTAGTAACTTTCTATCCACTGACTCCCACTGCTCTTTGGCCATACATTCCCACTTTTCCTTGTTGTATTCAGAGTTGAGCCCAGTCTCTCTGCCCACTGCCAGATTCCATTGCCTGGTCTCTACAACTATCCCTCCAGTCTCTTAAATAGACTGCCTTACAGTGTTTTAACAGGTATTGTGTTGTGTTTTGTTTTGTTTTTCTTTAACACTGACACAGATTGTAATGCACCTTTTAACCTAATGGGGTGTTGATGAAGGGTTCTCAGAAGCCTACGAGGATCTTGACAGGTATTGGTTCAGGTAGCGTTTTGGAAAAGGCCAGGAAAGAGAAGTGGGGGGTGCTGGCTCCCTGACAAGAAAATAGACAATTGTCAGCACATGAATTGAAGTCTGGAAAGATGGTCCTCTTAACTAGGACTGAATCCAGCAGTCATTGAAGGAGCCCCTTGTATGTCTCAGCCACCAACAGGTTCTGGAAAGACAGTGTTAGGTAAAAATTCTGTCCCAGATCTGTGGGATGTCTGGGAAGGAAAACCTCTTTAAGCCTTCTGTGAAGGCTGCATTGTGGGAAATGAGAAAAGTCTGGTTTCTAAACCTTCCCCAGTTTCTGGATGTGGTCACACCTGGGGCAGGAGGGACAGCTGCACCAGCTATAACTGACTCCGTGTTAACCATGCCTTCCATGATCCAGTTTCCAACTCCAGGAATAGATTCTCATTGTCTTTCTTTACAGATTCTCATGTGGAAGGTTAGAATTTACTTGTATCCTTAGCATCTCTCTCTCTCTCTCTCTCTTTCTCTCTCTCTCTCTCTCTCTCAGAATCTGCATGTTTCAATATCAGTTATTTATGTCCACAACTCTTTGATACAATTTCTTTAAACAGTTCTATTTCATTATTATTTTTAATCTGCTGCTTCTACTAACAGAGTTAATGCTGTGATAAATCCTCATCAACTAGCCAAGTATCAAATTCCTGAATTGTTGAAACCAAGGCCCAGAAAACTTCCAGGAATTTCTAGGGACACACGGTGCTTTTGACTTCTGATTTCCGTCTCTGTTCCGGAATCGTTTCCACCCGGCCTCTCTAGGATTCCAAAACCTTCCCCTTGTGTTCAGCTGAACCCGCCGTGACCTTCCTCTTCCCCGCCTTCTGCACCGGACGCCCGGCTTCGCGCAGTTCCTCCACAGTGCGCCCCTGTCGCAGCCAGGGTCCCAGCGCGGACTCCCGGAGTTTCTGGGGTCCCGCCCTGCCGGCGCTGCGTCCTAGGGCGCAGAGCGTCCGCGAGGTAACCAGCGGTGCGCAGGCCCTGGGGAGGCTTCTAGCTTCTAGCCGACCTTCCCGCCGCGCCTTCCCTGGGAAGCCCAGGTCGGGGAGGTGCGAGCATCTCTGTAATGTCTGCATCTCTGCCAGGTTGTCTCTGGTGACTGGGCAGCTGGCTGGACCCACCATCGGTCATCGACTTTGGTGTGGGGACTCGGCGGTAGGGGCTCGCTCGGCTTCCAGCACTCTCTGAGGGGTGGAATGGGAGTGAAGTAGCTGCTGTCCTCCCCCAGGGATGAGAAGCAGAGGCTTCAGGGGCGCGTACTTACAAACAAAATTTTTTCCCTTTTTTAAGATTTTATTTATTTGACAGAAACACAGCGAGAGAGGGAACACAAGCAGAGGGACTGAGAGAGGGAGAAGCAGGCTTCCGGCTCGATCCTGGGTCTCCAGGATCATGACCTGAGCCGAAAGCAGTCGCCCAACCAGCTGAGCCACCCAGGCGCCCCACAAACAAATTTTCATACAGGTATTTGAAACACGAAGTAAACCGAAAGTCGGTCCTTCCATTGCTAGGGCGGAAAGTGGTTTAAATAAAATTTTACAAGCAAATCATGTTCCCAGGGAATCTCCTTTGGAAGGGAAGCTAGACGCTCCGCGGCGCTCCATTGTTCCGATGCATTGTTAAGGACCAATTCAAGTCCTTAAGAGGTGCCACAGTCGCGGAGCCGCCTGGGCTTCCTGCGCCAGGCAGGTGCTCGGGCGGAGATTCCGCATGTTCCCAAATGCAAACGAAGTTACAGAGTTGAGAGCCCCGCCGCAGGAGGAATAGCCTGCTGTTGCGAACTGCCATTCTCTTTCATTACAGCTGCTCCCCGGGGTTCCGCTAACTGGCGGGGGGGGGGGGGGGAGGGCAGTGCTGTTTCCCTCTCCTCCCTCTTCCAGAAAAGTTGCCAAACGCCAAGAAGCGACCCAAATATACATTTCAAAAAGGAGTGAGAGGAGTCCAGGCTCTCTTCAAGCAAAGATTATGTAAGGAATTTTGTTGTGGTTTTTCAACTCTTAGTTCTAAGTGACGTAGTTCTGATGATGGAGGGGGTGCTTTTTCTCCTCAGTGTTAGGGTATTGTTCCCGGAAACGCAGTGGGCATATGCTCCCAGGACTTAGTTTGTATCTGGAAGTTTGCACCTTTTGGTTACCTTCATCCATTTCGCTCCCTCCCCCCAGCACTGTATTTTAAATTGAACAAATGACAGGCAGGGAGGGGCTGTAAAGTCCGAAGCGTCCATCTCGGCCCAAACTGCCGCCCTGGACTTGAGAGGCTCAGTGGGAGGCTGCACTGCTGCAGGCTCCGCAGGAACTCAAGGCAAGTGTGCGCGCGGGTATCCGCAGCAATGAAGTGGGGCGTGTAGTTTAGGTTCTCCCTGCGCAATGCCTGCTCTAACTGCTTATCAGCAATCGTGTACTCTTCTAAAAATAAAGTGGCTTGCAGGAAGACTGAAAAACTGAAAGAAAAAAAAAAAAAAAAGGTAGTGTATTGTGCGCCCTGCCTCACCTGGGAGATCCCCTGGCGCCGCCTTTCCGCCTTTCCGTGTCTCCCCGGCCTGTTGCCCCCGACTGACTTTCCTGCAGTCTCAGCCAAAGTAGACCCTGAGGCATTCGGGGCATCAGGGCACTCCCGGCCGGGAATGCGCACCAGAGGTCCTCCAAGGCGGGATGAAATGCGGGGTGACAAGGACGCGACCCTCCGTGCTGCACGGATTCAGGCTGGAGAGGGGGTCCAGACGCGCGGGTGCTGTGCAGACCAGGCAGGCACAGCTGGTCAGCTGGGTGGAATGGTGTTATTTTATTTCTTATACAAATTACAAGGTCGAGCGTTTCCCGGAGACTCCTCTGGAGTCAAGCATAAATCCATCTAGTGTACCCCAGAGTAGCGGAGGTAAAACCGCCCACCGGTTGCCCTTTGCTGTCGCCGCCAGAGGGCGGAGAAGGTGCCGGAGGCGCGTTAGGCATTTGGGTTCCAAAATGGCGCTTTTTTTCAGCCGGCGGGGGGGAAAGGGCAGAATAAAGATTGACTCCATCTTATATGTCGTGCACCCTATCTTGTGTAAACCCCCAACTTGACCCCTCCCCAGAACAACTGTGTGTAAATATTGTCCAACCCTGGCCTAGCCTGCTTTACGAAACTGACACTTGGCCAAATCAGCGTAAGCCACTGACATCTCCAGGTATAAAACTGCTGTTCATTGAAAAATTGCTCTCTTTCTCTGCATCACGCTGCTGGTCAGAGTGTGTGTGTGTGAGATTGAGCTCAAGTTAGCTCGAATAAACGCTCTTTGTTCTTGCATCAGAATCGGTGACTCCCTGGTGGTGTTTGGGGAATCTCGAAATCTGGGCATAACACCAGCTAGAAGTGATTTGGGAAGTGTTACACTAGGAACGCTGGGGCTGGCTCCCTTCACAGTGCTGACACGATTCCTAACATCTGAATGGACAGAGCAACTGGCTAGGAGATGCGTGTCAGGAGCCCCATGGTTCCCCTACCTGGCTGGCACAAGAGCTCCACCACCCATGCACACTCAGGCCCACCCAGTTCAGCGCCCTCAGACACCCGCCCTGGGAGGAGCAAGCAACCCTGCAGTGCCAGGGTGGGGTTTCTCTGTGCCAGTCCCTCCTTCCAATTCCTCCAACTCCCCCCTTCTCCTCTCCTCCTCATCTCCCTTTCTCTTCCTGCCTCCCCCCCCCCACTACAGCATGGTACCTCATACACAGTGTATGTGTGACTGTGTGGGTACCACACCCCAGTTTAGAATGCCATCTACCATATGCACAGGACCACTGCCTACACAAAGCAGGTGTTGTGGTGTACTCTGTGATCATTCCCTGGGCTTCAGTGTCCTCACTGACTGAATGGAGGTGTTAATCCTTCATGGTACATACCAGACAGGATGGCTGTGAGTGTGTTATACTGCATATCTATTTGGTCTTTGTCTCTGGCTCCTGACATAGAAGTTCTAGAACCCTTGGAATTTATGTAGTGAGGTGGATCAAAGGAGCATCTCTTGTTGTTCTCCTTTAAACATGCCTGAGTTTAAGCTAATGAGCTGAGTCTAGGTGGGGCCTTGGCATGGCCCTGGGTTGGGGGCTGATTGGTGGACAAACCCATCCTGTGATTAGAGCATTGGAAGCTTCAGCCCCACCCTCAGACCCCCCCCGGGGGGGGTGGAGATTGAATTCAATCACCCATGTCCAATGATTTACTCGTCCATACCTGTGTAATGGCACCTCCATAAATACCCCCAAGTAAGAGGATTAGGAGAACTTTCAGAAGGGCGAACATGGAGCCATGCCAGGAGGATGCTGTGCCCACAGAGGGTGTGGAAGCTCTGCCCCTGGCCCAACCCTAATACCTTGTCTGTGTGCTGCTTCCTCTGGGCTGTTACTGAGTTGTAGTCTTTATAACAAACTAGCAAAGTGCTTTTCTGAGTTCTTTGAGCCATTCTGGAAAGGCTTGGAACTTCAGGTGGGGAGTGGATGTAGAAACCCTTGAATCTAGGAGCTATCAGGAGACATCCCAGTGACAATCTGATGAGATTGGCATCTACGTTGGGTGAGTGCCATCTTGTGGAAGGGAGCCCTAAACCGGTGAAATTTGACACCAACTCCAGCTACTGTCAGAATAGGCTCCCAATCTAGTCCAGAGGATTGGGGAATTGGCGAGTGAAAGTGAGGGGTTAAATAGGGTGATGTTAGCAAAGTGTTTTCATAGCTGACACACAGTCTTCCATGATGGTCTTGAAATTACTGAGAAAGAAGAAACTGAGTCCTTTTTTCTTTTTTAAATCTTCTGTCTTGATTTACACCAAGCCCTCTTTTTAGATTATGTTTATCTCTCTATTTATTTATTTTAAAGATTTTATTTATTTATTTGAGAGAGAGTGAGAGCGATTGAGCATGAGCCAGAGGGAGAAGCAGACTCCCTGCTAAGACAGGAGCCACACTCTGAGTCAAGCTTCATCCCAGGACTCCAGGATTACTACCTGAGTCAAACGCAGACATTTAACTGACTAAGCCACACACAGGCACCCCTCATTTTTTAGTTTTTTGAAAGTTTACTTCTTTATTTATTTTTTAGTACTCTTTCCACCTAACATGGGGCTCAGACTCATGATCCTGAGTTGCATGTCCTTGCAAGGGAGCTGGCCAGGTACCCAAATTTGAGTCCTTTTAAACGAATGCATGTAAGTCAATGGATGCTGATCCTGTATGTTTGCAGACCTTGGTGCTGCCTCCTGGAAGATGCAGAGACAGTGGCAGTTGTGTGTGATGTGGACTGCAGATATGCTCTAATTGCTGGGAATAAAGGAAAGCGGAGAAACGGGAAGACAAGACAGTCTGATCTGCCAAGTCAGTGGCCTTTTCCACGCCTCGCTTCCTCTGGAGGGGACAGCCAGGGTTAACCATGTGAGGTAGCTGATGTGTGTTTGTGGTGGAGGTGAAAGCTCAAGGGCTACTGGAGAGGGGCAGTGGTTGTAGCGCCATGGTTCCACCAGGCTGCTGGAGACACGGGCAAGTTCAAATTGATGACCTTAGGCTGCAGTAAGGACCTTAGCCAGAGCAGTTTCCTCAGCAAAGATTAGACATCATAGTTCTGGAAGCTGTACATCTGTGATCAGGGGGCCATCGGGTTGTTTCATTCTAATGTCTCCTGGAGTGGGCTGAGATCCTGTAGTGTGCTCCCATGGCCTCTTTTCTGCCCTCATAAAGATGCAGGGAAAGATCTCTCTATTTTCCTATTCCTATGAGGACACTGACTCCAGCACAAGGCTCTACCCTGTGACCTCCTACCGTGAATCATGTCCCAGAGGCCCCAACTCCTGATACTGTCACATGGGCTTCGAGCTCCAGCATGTGAATTCAGTGCATAGAAGGCTTGCACACAGCTCATCCAGGTCTTGACCAGAAGCCTTGTGATCACCTACATGGTGAGCCCGTGTCATGCTGCTGGTGATGTCATCCCCATGGTGAGCCTGTGACACACTGCCGGTGAGCAGTTCCCACGGTCAGCCTGTGACACACTGCTGGTGAGGCCATCCCCACGGTGAGCCTGTGACATGCTGCCTGTGATGCAGTCACAGGCGGAATCATTTGGCCTGGTCTTATCCTGCATCTGCTTCCCATGCTTCCACACGGGCACCCAGAGTGCGCGCTGGGCAGTGGGGTGAGTGTTTCTCGTTGTCCTGAGGGCTGAGGAGCATCACCAGCATTTAGTGAGGGGAGTCAGGTTCTTCCTCAAGATATACATTCCTCATAAAATCCCTGTACTATCCACTCCTAGCACCTTGCACCCCCATTGTGAACATGGGGGTGGTGTAGGAAAAAGACACTGGGATGGCGATGTATGTGAATTTTCTGGGGTGGTCATAACATAACCATAGAAATTTGTGTTTTCACCATTGCGGAGGGTGAAGTCTGAGATCACAGTTTGGGCAGGGCTAGCTTCCCCTGAGGCCTTTCTCCTTGGCTTGTTGATGACCATTTTGGGCTCACATGGTTGTCCTGTGTGTGTGGGTGTCCTAGTCTCTTCATTTGAGCACATTGATCATATTGTATCAGGGCCAAGTCAAATGACCTAATTTAACTATAATTACCTCTCCAAAGACCCTATGTCCAAGGTGAACCCTCTTACATTGTTGGTGGGAATTCAAGCTGGTATAATCACTCTGGAAATGCTATGGAGTTTCCTCAAAAAGTTAAAGATAGAGTTACCCTAGGACCTAGCAATTGCACTACTGGGTATTTACCCCAAAGATACAGATGTAGTAAGAAGGGACACATGCACCCCAATGTTTATAGCAGCAATGTCCACAATAACCAACTGTAGAAGGTGCTGAGATGTCCTTCAACAGATGAAAGGATAAAGAAGATGTGGTCTATATGTACAATAGAATATTACTTAGCCATCAGAAAGGATGACTACCCAACTTTTTCATCGACATGGATTGGACTGGAAGGGATTATGCTAAGTGAAATAAGTCAAGTAGAGGAAGACAATAATCATATGGTTTACTCATATGTGGAACATAAGAAATAGTGTGGAGGACCACAGGGGAAGGGAGGGAAAACTGAATGGGAAGAAATTAGAGAGGGGGGCAAACAATGAGAGACTCTTGACTCCAGGAAACAAACTGAGGGGTGGGGAAGTGAGGGAATGGATTAACACAGTGATGGTATTAAGGAGGGCACATGTTGTATTGAGCACTGGGTGTTACATGCAAATAATGAATTGCTGAACATTATATTAAAAACTAATGATGAACTGTATTGTGGCTAATTGAACATAAAAAAAATATGGTATCCCCCCCCTCAAACAACCACAACAAGAAAACAAAGACTCTATGTCCAAATATGGTCACATTTGGAGACCCTGGGGATTAGGACTTCAACATAGGAATTTGGGAGGAAGGCCAATGGGTCCATAACACAGGGGAGACGGTATGAAGCGTTGTATATTCAAACAGTTGGGAGACATCACGGAGCCTCTCTAGAGCATTTTCTGTTCCATTCATGAAGGCAGGAAGTCCCAGAAACCTGAGAGTACCTCCCCTGTGGCCAGATGAAGCCCCATATGGTGTGTGAGTGAGTTCCAACTGGAGCACAAGCACTGGGGTATAGACAGAGCTGTCCTGTCCCATTGCTGTGGGCCCTGTTGATTTTAGGAGCTGTGAAGGTATCTTGGAATAAGCTGTTAATGGTTGGTGTTCCTCAACCTTTCAGGGATGTGACCATTTTCACAGGTGCACACAGGCATGTGGAGCCTTGGAGGCATCACAGCAGATTTGTGGGTGGTGAGCATGTTTGGGATGTGGAGGTGGGGGAGTGCTGTCTGTCTTCCTGAGGATGCTGGGCGGACACTTGGCTAGGGAGGGATGTTGGTCAGCTCGGCCTTTGCCAGGCTGCAAGGGAGAGTACTGGGGGCACCACTTGGAGAGTGAGGGGTCCCTTCCTGCAGACACACAGTAATATTGGACACTGCCCTGCCCTGGTGCAGAAGGGAGTGTGTGCAGAGCAGGAGTCTGAGCACTCCTTGCCGGTGAAGTACCTCTGGGCACCAGAGAGGCAGAGGTCAATGTCCTGGAACTAAGGACATCAACATCTAGCTGGAAAGTCAGACATAAACAAATGCAACGTGGAACACTCCAGCCACCGTGTGCAAGAGCAGTAGGTCTAGGATACTGAGTCCTGTTACCCGAGGTGGGGCTCACATTTTCTCTGATAGCCCTTTATATTCCATGTCTCTTCATGCAATCCTTACACATTTCTTTCTTTCTTTTTTTTTTTTTTTAAGAGATCCTTGTGGTTCTTTTTTTTAAAAAAAAGATTTTATTTAATTTTTTTTACAGAAAGATCACAAGCAGGAGGAGATGCAGGCAGAGAGAGAGGAGGAAGCAGGCTCCCTGCTGAGCAGAGAGCCTGATGCGGGGGACCCCTGAGATCATGAGCCGAAGGCAGAGGATTTAACCCACTGAGCCACCCAGGTGCCCTCTTCTTTTTTTTTTCTTAACTTTATATTTAAAAAAAATGCTCATTTTAGACAAGTTGGAAAGTATAGAAAAGTATAAAAGAACAGGAAAAAATTCATTATTAAAAATGCCTTCTCCAGAGGTCATTTTTATTACAATATGTGTAAACCTTCCTCTAATGTCTTATATATCTTCTTAAGTAGTCGAGTTTATACTAGTTAATTTAAATGCTTTCCTCAATAGTACAAAATAAGCATTTCCCTGTACACTTAGTCCATCTGATTTTTTTTTTTGAGAGATTTTATATATTTATTTGACAGAGAGAAATACAGCTAGAGAGGGAACACAAGCAAGGGGAGTGAAAGAGGGAGAGGCAGTCTTCCAGTCGAACAGGGAGCCCGATGCTGGGCTCGATCCTGGGAGTCCGGGATCTTGACCTGAGCCAAAGGCAGGTGCTTAACAACTGAGCCACCCAGGTGCCCTGATTTTTAATAGCTACAAACATTTTATTACTTAGATGTGGGATAAATTTAACCATTTAAATTTTATAGGATTTTTAGGGTGTGTCCAGCATTTTTCACCATCATAAATAAAACTGAAATGAACATACACATGAAGATGCAAAATGCTTGCATATTTCTCTTTTTAAAGGTTTTATTGATTTTAATCAATTTCTATTTTAATTAATGTCATTTATTTCATTTTATTCTTTATTTATTTTTTAAAAACATTTTATTTATTTATTTAAGAGAAAGTGAACATGAGCAGGGTGAGGGGCAGAGGGAGAAGCAGACACCTTGCTGAGCAGGAAGCCTGATGTGGAGCTTGATGCCGGGACTCCAGGATCGAGACCTGAGCCAAAGGCAACTGCTCAACTGACTGAGCGACCCAGGCACCATCATTTATTTATTTTAGAGAGACAGAAAGAGAGCATGTGCAAATGGAGGTGGGGAGGGACAAAGAAGAGGGAGAATCTCAAGCAGACTCTGATGGGGGCTTGATGTCACACCCATGAGATCACAATCTGAGCTGAAATCAAGAGTTGAGGCTTAACCAACTGAGCCACCCAGGTCCTCCTTGCACACATCTTAAATACATTTCACTATTTGGCATTTGTTCTTTTGTTTGCTCTTATAAATATATTTTCTTCCTTTTTAACTTTGATTTGTTTTTATGCTGGGAGCCAAGCCCCAGCAACCACTAACTGGCAGGGTTCCAGGAGGTGGGGATGATGTCGGCAATACGAAACGAGAGAGCCCCGAAGATTCTTTTCTGATCAACTGCCAGGCATCTCCGCCTTGCTGGATCTCAGTGTCTTTATTTATAGGCAACAAGTTACAGATTCTCATAAAGGAAAATGTTTTTATAGAGAATGATTTTTGATTACACAGTGTCTTTGTTAGAGAAACATAGTGCTTTGATTAGTGAAAGATGTTTTGGCAGGTGCACCTGTCTACAATTCAGAGTTAACTCCTTAAACCAAACCAAGGACATGTTGCTCAGTAAGGTTTTTTACAGTTTCTTACATTTGGTGCCTAGACGATAAAGGGTAGAATAATGATATGTGTTATTTAAGCAGGTCTTACAAACAAGAAGGCAATTGAAAGACTTAGATGAGTTGTGTACAAAGTTTTAGCTACATTACTAATACAATGACCAAAATTTAGTCCATCTGGCATCAAGGAGAAAGATAACTTATTTTGCAAAGGTAAAAGTGCTTGCTCAAGACTGTTTTGCATGACTGGGTACAGAACTCTTTATTTATGGATCCTTTGTGTGTGTGGCAATGTCCTTGTTAGTACAGTTTTATTTTTTATATTAAGCCCTTTATTTAACCATTCAAGAGCCCTGACAATATCCTTCATAGAGCTGCGGGATATGTAACATTAAGCTATTTTTAATGATGGTAAATAGAAACAAAAGCATTTTGCTATATACTAGACATGGTTTTTAAATGTCAAGCATTCCGAACAAAGAATGGCAAACAAGCAGGGTGGAGAAACTAGTGCCCTACCAAACTCCTCACTGTTTGTGGGAGGGTCCGTGTTCCGTGCCTTGCAGAGGGAAATCACCTAATTGACCATGCAGGTGACAATCATGCGGCATTTTTATACATGAAATGTACTGATTTCTGCAGTTTTGTATACAGCTTCAAATTTTAACTTTCCTAGTTCTTAACAATTTCTGAGTTAATTCTCTGGCAAGGAAGTTAGATTTGCTCGGGAAACAATCACATGGTCTGGAAAGAATGACAACTCGATGTTCCTGTTTAGTTTTTTAGTGCCCGTTTTTCTCTTACCTGAATGTGCAGGTCACCACCTCTGGACCAGAGTTTAAAATAATTGTGGGTAGGCATGTCCTACTCCCATATGCAATTAAGACACTACTGGTGTTTTTCCATTCTGCGTGAGGCTGATGTTTGGGGGTCATATTCATTTGCTAGGACCGCCTAAAGAAAGTACATGCTTTAACAGAAATTGATTGTTTATTTGTTCCAGAGACCAGACATCTGAAATCATGGTGCTGACAGGGCCACATACTTGGACACCCAGGACAGAGCCCTTCCTTGCTTCTTCTAGATTCCGGTGTTTGGGGGCAACTCTTGGTGACCTTTGGCCTGCAGGTATGTCTCTCTGCTCTCTGCCTGCATTCTCCCATAGCTATCCATGTGTCTGGGTCCTCATGTTGTCCTCTTCCTTCCTCTAAGGACTAAGGGTCCACCCTATTTGAGTACAACCTCATCTTAACTCACTACCTCTGCAACTAGCCAATTTTTGAACAAGATCACCTTCTGTGCATTAGGACTCTGACCTATCAATCCCATCCGTAACTAAGTGGTGGTAGATATGCTTGTCATCACTGCATGTATTTGGTTCTATGACTGTTACTTTAAGGAGGATTTAAAAATCAACAATAGGAAAAAAAATAAAAATTAACAATAGGTCAATAAAAACAAATCCATAAAGATATTGGATTTTATTAATGTATCTTTAGCTTCCATGGAGATGACCATGCTATTGTTTTTTATGCTTTTTTGTCCTATTAATATTAATGAATGACATTAACCAGTTCCTTTCTTTTCCAGTGTTACTAAGGCATTGTTAACACACAGCACTGTTTAAGGAGGACAGCATGAATTCTGTATCATGAAATGACTGCTAGGATAAGGTCACTGGACATTCATCATGGTGTATAGATACAAAACAGAAAGCAGAATTTTTTTTTCTTGTGATGAGAATGTTTATGACGTACTCTCTTAGCAACAGCAAGCATACTATTGAGCTGTGTTAACTGTGGTCATCATGAGGTATGTCCCATTGCTGGTACTTGTTTATTGTATAATGGGGATCCTGGAAGTTTATACCTTGACCTACCTTCATCCAGTTCTCCCACATCCCCAGCCCCTGTCTCTGGTAACCACAAATGGGATCTCCTTCTGCATGCTTTTTTTTTATTTTATTGCACATACATGTGAGATTGTATGGTACTAATCTTTTACTGTCTGAGTTACTTCATTTAGCATAATGCTGTCAAGTTCCATCTACATTGTTGCAAATGGCAAGGTTTTCCTTTTTTAAAATATCTAATATATATTTAATATATATATTAGATATCACATTTTCTTTACCTGCTCATCTATTGATGAACACTTAGATTGTTTCTATGTCTGGCTACTGTGAGTAATGCTGCAATGAACATGGGGGTACAGACATCCTCAGCATGAATTTCATTTCCTTCTGATATATACCCAGAAGTAGAATTGCTAGCTCATATGGTAGCTCTATTTTTAATTTTTTGAGGAACTTCCCTATTGTTTTCCCTAGTGGGTGTACTAATTTACAATTCCACCAACACTGCACAAGATTAGCCAATTTCTTAACACTGGAAAGTCTCTCTCCACTCACCCTGTCCTTTTTTTGTTTTTGTTTTTTTTTTTTTTTTTTTTTTTTTTTTTTTTTTTTGTTTTTTTTTTTTTTTGTCTTTTGCTGTGCTACCAGATCCAGGGGTTTGTGGGTGCTCAGCAATTTTGTGTCTGTATCCCTCATATCTGAATTAAAACTGAAAGAAAAGAGCACCTTCCTTGAGTCCTGGAGTGGAGAACTCAGGCAGGAGATGGAGCAAGGCAGAGATGATAGGGTTGAGAGGTAGGGAGAGGCCCAGGGTGACAGGCAGCATGCAGATTTGCAGCACCCCCTCTTCACTCTCTGGTCCCAGGACAGAGGCTTTCCTCCCTGCAGCAACCTTTCTGGGCTGGAGTGAAGACAAAATATCCTCAACTCCGTAGTTGGTCCCAACTGCATGAACCTAAACCACTAATCACCGTTGAATTAAAAAGAAAGACAACAGGAGTGTTTTTTCACCTTTGGAGTGCATCAGGATGTAGAGTTTCTTTCTTCTTTTTTTTTTTTTTTTAAGATTTTATTTATTTGACAGAGAGAAACACAGCCAGAGAGGGAACACAAGCACGGGGAGAGAGAGAGAAGCAAGCTTCCCGCCGAGCACGGAGCCCAATGTGGGACTTGATCTCGGGTCTCCGGGATCATGACCTGAGCCGAAGGCAGTCGCTTAACGAACTGAGCCACCCAGGCATCCCAGGATGTAGAGTTTCCACAGGAAAGAACTTTCAGTGCAAAGAGCTGCTCCCATGTGCAGAGCCAAGCAGTGGGCAATGTGCTCACTCCAACACTTTGTGTTCACCCACAGCAACGCTGGAGCTCGTCTTCCGCAATTCTCCTTCAAGTTCCGTGAAGAGAAAACTGGCCCTCTTTTTGAGGTGACTCATACAACTTCTCTTTTTGGTCTGGTCATCTGTAACATATTCTCCAGATTTTTCTATAGAGCTCTAATCAAAATTCCGATTTTTTAAAAAATAAGTAAGACATGACATGATAATACATAATAGCATCAGAGGATGTAAGACAGAAGAGAGAGGTTTGGGAGACACTCCAGATGTCTACCTGCAGTTCTTAAAGGCAGTGGAGGAACCTCCTGAACACTGGCAGTCTTTCGGGGGATCTGCGCGGTTCAAATTATTTTCATAATAGTATTGAAACATCTGCTTTTCACTCTCACAAGGGTGCAGTGGGGTTTCAATGGGCTCCATGATGTATGATATTGCAACAGACAGAATGCAGAAGCAGATGTGAGAATTCACTGTTTTCTGCTCAATCAGACATTCAGGAGATGTGTTAAATGTAAAACAAGGTCACTCTACTTTTTTTTTTTTTAAGATTTTTTTTTATTTATTTGACAGAGAGAAACACAGCCAGAGAGGGAACACAAGCAGGGGGAGTGAGAGAGAGAAGCAGGCTTCCCGCCGAGCAGGGAGCCTGACGTGGGACTTGATCTTGGGTCTCCGGGATCATGACCTGAGCTGAAAGCAGTCGCTTAACCAACTGAGCCACCCAGGCGCCCAAAACAAGGTCACTCTTATCACAAGTCATTTGTTTGGGGAAACAGCTATTCTTATGAAAACTTAAGTTCACATGTTCATTGTTATTTTAAAACAAATTAATAATTACTTAACATTTTTCTCCCTTTTAATTTATGACACATAAATATTGATAGATGGGATGCTCCCATGAAAGTCCCCAGGGATTCTCATTTTGGGGAGTGTAAAGGGTCCTTGAGACCAAAGCCATGGAGAACTGATGCTCTAGACTTTTAAATGCTGGGCATGCCAACCTCTCCAACCTTGCTGAGTCTAGGGAGAGCATTAGATGGGACGGTTTCCAATGTCTCTTCACTTCTGAACAGTTGCAGGCTTGATGGAACCTTCTTTGTGGTTGGGTGTCCATGTGTTGGGGAAGAGGAGGTGAAGAGCGGGGGCGAGGGAACAGGTAGGGGAGGGCCCCGCCAAGGTTGCGGCTCTGCAGTGCGCAGCTGGGGGTTCAGTGGGTGCAGAGAGTCAGGGATTGGATTTGAACAGGACTCCAGATCTGCGAGCACAGAGGAGCCCAGGAAAGGACACAACATGCAGGGGTGGATCACAGCCTGGAGAGGGTTTGGAGAGGGTGGCCAGAAGTCACAAGCTCTGCAGGTGCTCAGGAAGGTGCACTGAACCTTTGGTCCAAGTTCCCAGCAAAGGGTGCGCTGGATCCGGAGGACTTGGAGGACTCGGTGAAAGGAGCTGGGGGAGGGGGATCGCCTGGAGGGCTGCCTGGAGGAGGAGTCATATCCCCTCCTTTCTGGAAACAAGGGTACTCTTGGGGAAGGGAGCTGTGTGGGAGACACATAGGATTCTAATTTCTGCTTTTGCAACCACAAGACGTTTTTCTCACAAAAGTTCACAATAATCACTGTATGCCAGACTCACTCCCAGTTCTGTCCTCGCCTACCCGGACAATCACGACGATCTCGACTCGGTCATCCAGACTAACGACATCTTAAACTGGCATCCCGTCAGTCCTCTTTCTGTGCCGGCTGTTCCCAGGCCTTGTGCACTCTTTCTTCCGTGAGGAAACTTTTCCTTTTCCAGGCCTGTGCATGTTCCTCGGTCCTTGCTTTTCTTTATCTGGATCTCTGGGTGAGAGTGGGAGGACTTCTCTGACAGCCATGAGCAGTAGAGGGCAGCGGCAAGGCAAGCGGCAGAGGGGCCCAGGAAAGGACTCACTGTGGATCACAGCCTGGAGTGGGTGTGGAGAGGGTGCCCATAAGTCTGCTCCCCCACACCCCCTTGGAGCGCAGAAGGTGGATGTTGGGGCTGTAGGGGCCAGCTGGTCAGGCCACCGAGTTTGCTTAGAGCCCTGGGAGGGAGAGACAGAGAGAGTCAGAGACAGAGGAAGGTCCAGGCCTGCTGAGAGTCTCCCAGCTAAGATGCTGCTGTGCTTAGGCTCCAGAAAGGAGAAGTGGCAGGACTGTGGGCAGAGAAGTGTTGTGACAGCACAGTCAAGCCACTTCCATTTTTTTTCTTTCCGCTCCTTTTTTTGTGATTTGAGAATCCCAGTGTATTTTAAAAAAGGAGAAGGAGAAGAAATGACAAAGCAGAGTTACAAAACGTCTGTGTTTTCACTGGTTACCTGGAATGAACCTGCCTTTATATTTATTCAAGGTCCTGTGCGGTGATATTTTATTTCTAGATGCTCAAAAAGAGAGTGATGGGGCTCTCCCACCTGGTGCAGAATTTAAAGTCCTGTTTCTGAACACAGTAATCTCGCAATGGGACTCTAGCTGAACTGGGGGCATTTTATACAGTTCGGAGCTTGAGCAATTGTTGTGAAAGAAAAAAAGATCATTCTGACACTTGTTATAGTGGAAAGACTTCACAGGACTATTGTAACAGAGGTCTTGCAGGAGGGGAGAGAGAGATCCTGCTCAACTTGAAATACAGCAGAGGCGGCTGGGTATTTATAGCCCCAGACAACAAGGAGGGGGTCAATGGCAGAAGATTCTCCTGAAACCCAGCTATATGATTCTTGCTAAAGGCCAAGAGGGGCTGAGCCTTCCAGGGTGGGAGTGAGAAACCTGTTGGGATGGGGGAAGGGTGTTTGTGGGGAGGACTTAGCAGGATTCTCCCTGAAGCTGAAGTGGCTGTTAGAAGGCAGAGATGAAGGCCAGTTTCAGGGTCTGGTCAAGAACAGGCTCAAAGGAACCTGAGTGAATTCTGGTCAAGGTGAGACTTCTGTCACTGTGCAACATTACCTGAAAGGCTGATTTTTTTTTTTTTTAATCTCCTAACATACTTAGAAATACCTTCAGTAACATTGTGCTTTGAACAAAAGACTTACAGAAACATTAAAAATATATTAGAATGCTGTGCTGCAGGTACTGTTGATGTAGGAAAGACATTTGTGGATTCGAAGCCCACAGCCAAGAAAGAGTTCTTGAGACATATTTGATGCAAAAGATGATTTTATTAAAGCACGAAGACAGGAACTGTGGGCAGAAAAAGCTGCATTGGAGTCATGAGAAGTGGCCCATTATATACTTTCAAGTTGGGAGGGAGTTAGGGAGAGTGTACTTCTCTAAGGAATTTTGGAAGCAAGATTTCCAGGACCTTGAGAGGGCTAGCTGTTGCTGGGGAAAGGTTACTTATCACCGTCTAATGAAATGTTAGTCATGAGACCCTTCAGATGTATATCAGTGGGTCATATGTTTGGGGAATGATTGCCAACGTGAATCTTGGGGGGTTTAGAGATAATGGAAGCTTCCAAAGGGGTTTTTATATGTTAAGGTAGACTCACAGGATCCTGGGAGCAGGGTGGGGTTTAGACTAGGATTACCTTTTGCCTTTAGCAAAGTATTAACATCAAAGCAGTTGAGTCCCTAGAGGAATGTCACTCTGCCTGTTTCAAGGACTTGTCTGTGGCTGTAGGTAGTAAGGATATTTAATAATTGTTCCTTTGCCTTTATTTCCCACAACAGTATAAACCGGTGCTTACAACTGTGTGCGTGGGGAAAATTATATATATTTGTATTTCCACACTTTTAATTTTACTTTTATGTTTATTACTTAAACATAAGTAACAAACAAATTATTACGTTTTCAAATAATAAACATAAAAGTAAAATACTTTGAGATACAGTTGACATATAACACTGTGTAAGTTTGAGGATACAAATTGTTGATTTATATATGTGGGAATTCACAGTGCCTAGATAGACAAAATCTGACTTGTCTATGCCTCCCTGGATGGGACTAATTGAAAAGCGAAGGAGGAGTGCCCAGAACGCCGTGCTTCCTTTGAAGTTTCTTTGCTTCAAGTGGCTAGATTCTTACTGCAGCTCAAGGTTTTCATCTAGGGAATCAATGTTTAAGTTTTGAAGAAAAACCAGCACCTGTGGTGGTCACATACCTCATGAACTCCTTACCTCCTCGCCTTAATCACAGGCTGCCCCATATATATATATTTTTTAAGATTTTATTTATTTGACAGAGAGAAACACAGCCAGAGAGGGAACACAAGCAGGGGGAGTGAGAGAGGGAGAAGCAGGCTTCCTGCCGAGCAGGGAGCCCCATGTGGGACTTGATCATGGGTCTCCGAGATCATGACCTGAGCCGAAAGCAGTCGCTTAACCAACTGAGCCACCCAGGCACCCCAGCCCCATATATTGTTATCCTAACCATTAAGTTTCCTCCTTGGCTTGCACTTGCACCTGATATATTTCTGTGATCCAATAAATGTGGAGACAAAGTATGGCTCGGGGCCTTTTGCCACTAGAGTGTCTGGTCCCCAGGTCTCTCCTTTCTCCTACTCAGGTGTCTGGAGTCATCTTTTCATTGGCCGTCTTGGGGTTTGCTGGCCACTCCCAACAATATGTTGCAGAATGGTCACTACCATAATCTAAGCTAATGCTTCCATCATAGTACATAATTACTTTCTCTTTTTCTGGTGCAAATATCTGAGATCTACTGCTTTTGCAACTTTCGAGTATGTAGTAGAGTATTGTTGACTATTACCCTTGTGCTCCATTGGTGGTAATATAAATTATTTTAACAACTTTGGAAAATAAAATGGAGGTTTCTCAAAAAATTAAAAGTAGTATGACCATGTGCTTGCTTCAGCAGAATAGATACTAAAATTGGAACAACACAGAGAAAATTAACATGGCTCCCATGCAAGGATGACACAATTTGCAAAGCCGTCCATATATATATTTTTTTATTCATTTGACAGAGAGAGATCACAAGCAGGCAGAGAGGCAGTCAGAGAGAGAAGGAAGCAGAGCCCAATGTGGGCCTCGATCCCAAGGCCCTGAGATCATGACCTGAGCTGAAGGCAGAGGCTTTAACACACTTAGCCACCCAGGTGCCCAAGTCGTCCATATTTTTAGAGAAATTTTCATTTCAATGAGTTCATATATTATTGGACATTTACATAGTTCAGAGTTGGAATAAATTGGTCTGTTGGTCCATGAGGCTTAGTGTCTGAGCTCCATCTTAAATGTCATGGCTATCTTTTAAGCATGAAAAAAAAAGAATAGAATAACCATATCATCCTGCTATCCCACTTACTCACTTTAGCAAAGATATGAAAACAACCGAAGTGTCCACCAACAGAGAGTGAGTGAGTTCTGATCTAGTCTGAGGCTTCTGATCTCCTACATCACAGAGGTGAGGATGCTTGCTTGCATCTTGCCCTGGGAACAGACAGGCACCTTCCTTTCCCTTCCCATCTCTTCTATGATTATTCCTCATGCATCTTCCTCCAGCCATGAGGTCCTCACCTTCCCTTTCATCAAGGCTAACCATAGACAACAAGATCATGGGACCTTCAGGCTACTCCCTCCACCCACCTGATTCTTTTTCTAAACAAAAACTCTGTGCTTGTGTTTACTAGCACTGTCCTCAGAGGTGGTATGGATGGACCTATTTATGTTACATGCGCTTGAGCCTTTGCATTTTTCACATGGGACTAAAAAACCTGTTATCTGAAAAGAGAATCCTGGATGTTCTGAACTGACAAGCTTAGGAAAGTATAGTTTAAGGCAGGAGTCCCTCCCAAGTACCCCTCCTATTGAAACAGGCCAGTTGCCCCAAAGCCAGCTCACCTAACACCAGTTTGTCCGATGCTCAATCACATTTGTCCTAAAATTGAAGGACTCAGACTTCCCTTTCACATATTTTATGATAGTTTCAGCACATTTTGTGATTTTGTCTGTTAGATGGCATCTTCTATTTGCAATTTATAATTAAAAAGAAAAAAAAAACTATTAAATACAAAACCTGCTTTATTCTCAGGTCACCAGTAGGAAACACACTTTTCAATACTTTATGTGTGGTTTACTGTATTTTCCTATTTGACCTTTCTCCTTGGGGTTTTGCTCTGTTTAAATGGGCAGTTATCAGTGTTCCCGGCTTACCTATTAGCATGGATTTTGTGGATGCCCAGTGCTTGCCTGCATGAGATTGTGATCTTTCGCATCTAGTGGTGCTTGTCTATACCTGGGTTTATGATGCTAGGAAGACCTCTGAGATGTCCTTGTTGTCTTATTGATACTGATTTCTAATGTTAATCAATTATTGTAAGAGAACATGCTCTGTGTGATTTAAATTCTTTTAAATTTACTGAAAAAAATTTTTAATTTTCTTAGTTTTTTTGAAAAAAATTTTAATGGTCCAAAACAAGGTCTACTTTAATAAATGCCCTTGGAAAAGAAATGTGTGTTTTGCTGTTTTGGGGTGAAGTGTTCTATATATGTCAGTTCAATCCAGTTATTAATTTTGTGTTCTGTTCTTTTATAACCTCACTTAATTGCTGTCTATTCTATTGATTACTGAGAGTCCCAACTACAATTGTACATCTGTATATTTCTTCCTTCAGCTCTATTCATTTTTGCATTTTCTTGTATGGGTTTTTTTAAGTATTATTTTTTGTATACTGTACCTTTTTTCCCCTACTTTAGCTTTTCAACCCATCTCTATCATTGTATTTGGAATAACTGTAGATAGCGTTGGAATCTGAGTATGATGGGATGGTAGGTAGAGTGAAAGACCAACCCCTCCTTTGACCCTACTGGAACCTTGGAGAGAGGAAATCTGTGAATGTGTTTTCTAGTGATACTAACAGGGTATTTCTGTTTTTCAGTCACCTTTTTCCTGGTGCTTTGGCTAAGGGCAAGATACTTTTTTGCAACATTTTTTTTGGTCAACTCTTGGTGGTTCTGGGTTGGAGATGTGGGGGAATCTTTTTTCTCTACACTTTTATGTTCTCAGTTGGAGCTCCAGTACTAAAAAACATTAACAAGAGAAAAACTTACAGATTTATTTAAATTACTTTTATATGACGTGGGAACCTTCATGAAGGAATAAAGATCTGAAGAACCAGTTAAGTCAGAACATTTTTATTTTGATGAAGAGTGGAAAGTCATGGGAAGATGTTATGGACAAAAAAAGGGTATAAGATAAAACTGCTTGTTATTTTGCCAACAAAAATGGGTTTATTCAGAAAGAGCAGAGAATTGAGGGTTTTTTTTTTAAAGATTTTATTTATTTATTTGAAAGAGAGAAACACAGCCAGAGAGGGAACACAAGCAAGGGGAGTGAGAGAGGGAGAAGCAGGCTTCCTGCCAAACAGGGAGCCCGATGTGGGGCTCGATCCTGGGTCTCCAAGATCATGACCTGAGCCGAAGGCAGTCGCTTAACCAACTGAGCCATCCAGTTGCCCCAATTGAGGGTTTTATGACCTACTTCAGGGGAAGGTCAGAAAGTCCTTCCTGCACCTGCCATTTCTTAATTCCTTCATCTTGAAATATTCTATTATGCCAAGGTGCCATACTTGGGGGCAGAGTGTCCTGAACTCCATCAGGGAGGATTCTTCACTGCTTTTTCCAGGATGTAAGGGAGGCAATAAAGAAACCCAGGGGCTTTACCATCCTATAGTCCTTATATCCCAAGGCAGTCCACCTTCTTTAGTACTTTCAAAGACTTCCTATGCATTTTTGTTGTGTTGTATTCAGGATTCTTAAGTTGTGCAAAGGAGGACTTGGGATGGTGTTGCTTCATTTTGGTGGAGCCACAGGACCCTACCTCAGATTTTAAAATAACCTGTTTATTAGAGTATAAACTACTTCTTTCTTTTTGGCAGCTCTGGAGCATTCCATGGTTTGGGTGTATCATATTTTATTTAAACTGTAGAATAGCATTTATTGAACATATACTCTGTAACCCCCCTTGGGATTTCCATCACTCAGTTTCCTTTAAGAATACCAACACAATGGGGTGCCTGGGTAGCTCAGTTGGTTAAATGACTGCCTTCGGCTCAGGTCATGATCCTGGAGACCCGGGATCGAGCCCCACATCGGGCTCCCTGCTCGGCGGAAAGCCTGCTTCTCCCTCTCTCACTCCCTCTGTGTGTGTTCCCTTTCTCACTGTGTTTCTCTCTGTTAAATAAATAAATAAAATCTTTAAAAAAAGAATACCAACACAAAACAATCTATACATTCAGTGTAATTCCTATCAAAATATCCATCTTTCATAGGGTTAGAACAATAGTAAAGACTATCTTGAAAAAAACCCAGCAAAGCTGGAGGCATCACAATTCTGGACTTCAAGCTGTATTAAAAAACTTGTAGTGGAGGAGGAGCAAGATAGCAGAAAAGCATATGTCCCCATTTCAAAGGGTCCCTTGAAGTGTGCTAAATACCTGCAAAAACACTGTAAGCACCCATGAAATCAGCCTGAAATGTAATATTACACACTTCTGGATCTCTACGGGGGAAGAAGAGCATCATCAAAGAGGTAAAGTGGAGTGGGAATGCTCAGAGTGATATCCAAAGACAAAGGGTTGCTGGGGAGGGAGCCCACAGAAGTGACCCATTGGAAAGATATACCCTAGTATGAAAGTGCTCTGTGCTTGGGGAATAGCACCAAATTGCAGTCTGATTAAAAGCAAGCAAAAAGGGGCACCTGGGTGGCTCAGTTGGTTGGGCGACTGCCTTCGGCTCAGGTCATGATCCCGGAGACCCGGGATCGAGTCCCATATCGGGCTCCCTGCTCGGCGGGAAGCCTGCTTCTCCCTCTCTCACTCCCCTTGCTTGTGTTCCCTCTCTCTCTGTGTTTCTCTCTGTCAAATAAATAAATAAAATCTTTAAAAAAAAAAAAAAAAAAAAAAGCAAGCAAAAAAAGATAATATTAACAGGCAACCAGGGAAAGCTGACAGCTATTGGTTGGGATATAAAGCTGCAGCTCTGGGCCGGGAATAGAAAGTGCTCAATGGTGCCGCATGAGGGAACCCGGTGGTGCAGAGTGTATTTAAAACTGCTGCTTTTTTCCACTACTTTTTTCCTGCCCCTTGGGCCAGGCGTGTGCAACTCGCAAAGGAGGCAATTCTGCAGACTTTTGTGCAACCTGTGGGACCATGAGATCTCAGTCCTTCCTGTGTGGGTGTGGACTACAGAGACTCTCTGGGCAGAGACAAGGTCTCACGATCTGAAATCAGTTGCGGTTTCTGTGGCGCAGGAGTGAAGCGACAAGCTGGGGCTTCCGGCGCCATTCTGACTAGCAACTGCGGTTGCACGATGCTGTGAGAAATGGTGAGATAAAGGGGAAAATACAGAGAGAGTCTGTGTGTCCCACACCATCCAGAAGGGAGCTAGCTAAGGCCTCTCTCTGAGATGGAGGTCTGGGTGCAGACATCTTGCTCTGGCCTGATTTCCAAAAAGCTGCAAAAAGCCACAAAAGAACAAAACCTCCAGAGAACAAAAGCCTGAAAACCTGATTGCTATGGAACCCAGCCCCTAGAAAGGGGGCGGAGAGACTCAGCCCAGGTAACACTGACTGAAAAACAGCGTGGGAGGCCCCTCCCCCAGAAGACAAGCCAGAAGAACAAGAGGACAACACCAAAGGGTCTTCATAAAACTGTAAAACCTCAACATCAGGGAAAAAGCAATATATTAAGCTCCTGGTACTACCCCAAAAGCTGGACGCTTTATAGATATAGCTTTTCACTTTATATTCTTTTTAACCTTTTTCTATTCTTATTTTTAAAGTTATCACTTTAAATTTTAAATTCATTCTCAAGGTTTTTGTTCTTTTATTTTTAAACCAACTTATTATTACAATGTGATACTTAATACAACACTCCATAATAACTTTTTACTTTGAAATTTTTTCAAACACATACCTGTTTTTTTGTTGTTGTTGCTTCTTTTGTTGTTTTTTTCCTGTTTTTTTCTTTTTTCTCTTTTCTTTCATTTATTTTTTTAAATATACATATAGTTATAAGCTTCAAGATAACCTTTCACTCCTATTCAATACTACCCCTATATATAAACCAGTTTTAATCTCCGTATATCTCTAAAAGTGGACTCCTATAACAATAATAACAAGAAACACCCAAGAGGATATGAAATACTTTCCCTGCCCACAATGAGGGTTCACGATCACCTTCCCATCCTATTCTTCTGCCAGTGTTTCTGTGTATTTGTTTTTGCCTCTGTAATATATAAATACTGGTCTTGGGCATCATTTGGGTTAGGTTTAGTTTTTTGATCTCTTCAACTTATTTTTAGTTTCAATAGTCTTTTTCTTTACTCTGTTGTGGTTTTATACCATATAAATCCTACTATTGGGTCCATTTTGGCTGGGTTTTTTTCTTGTTTCTTTTCCTTTTTCTCTTTTTTCTTTCTTTTTTCTTTTTGGTGGTGACTTCTGATTGCTCTGAAACCTTCCAATGAGCAACTCACCTGGATAGTGGTTGATACATTCAGCTATACATCCCCTCAACCACCCCTCGCCAAAAGGACTTGGAGGAGGAACAACGAACAGAAGAAAAACCCAGAGATTGCAACCCCCATCACAGAACTACTGGAAATGAACATAAACAATATGACAGAAATGGAATTCAGGGTAGCAATCATCCAAGAAATGGCAAAGTTGGAAAAGAACATTAGTGGTAAGATAGAAGCTATAAGGGCAGAAGTGAAAGCTGAACTGGCATAGGTGAAAAAGGCTATTAATGAGATGTGATCTAATTTAAATACCCTAACAGCTAGGGTAGGTGAAGCTGAAGATTGTATTAGTGATTTAGAAGACAGATGGATTGAGAAGGAGGAGCAAGAGAAGTCTTGGAACAAACAGCTAAAATCCCATGAAAATAGAATTAGGGAACTAAATGATGCCATGAAACATTACATAATTCCAATACCAGAATTATTGGAATCCCCGAGGGAGTTGAGAGAGAGAGAGAGAGAGAGAGAGAGAGAGGCCTAGAAGATATAGTTAAACAAATCATGAATGAAAATTTCCCCAATCAGGGGAATAAAACAAGTGTTCATGTCCTAGAGGCAGAAGACACCCCCCCCACAATCAATGAGGCTAGAAAAACTACCAGGCACATAATTGTGAAATTCATGAATCATAAATTCATAGAATATGTCTTAAGGACAGCTGGGGGAAGCAATACCTTAAATACAGAGGGAGGACCATCAGAATAACATCAGACCTATCCACAGAAACCTAGCAAGCCACAAAGGGTTGGCAAGACATATTCAAAAAATTACATGAAAAAAATATGGAATCAAGGATAATGTACCCAGCAAGGTTGACGTTCAAAATGGAAGGAGAGATAAAGAGCTTCCAGAACCAATAAGGTCTAAAAGACTATGCAACCACTAAGCCAGCACTACAAGAAATATTAAGAGGAGTTCTATAAAAAAGAAACGAACCCAAGAGTGACCGAGAACAGAAATTTACAGAGGTAATCTGTAGAAACATGAACTTCACAGGAAACATGATGTCAATAAAAACGTATCTATCAATAATCACTCTCAATGTGAATGGCCTAAATGCTCCAATAAAAAGGCACAGGGTTGCAGACTGGACAAAATTACAGGACCCATCCATATATTGTATACAACAGACACATTTTGAATCTAAAGACACTTCCAGACTGAAAGTGAGGGAATGGAGGACCATCTTTCATGCCAATGGACCTCAAATGAAAGTTGGGGTAGTGATTCTCATATCAGACAAATTAGATTTTAATCTAAAGACTGTAGTCAGAGACACAGAAGGACACTACATCATTCTCAAAGGGTCTATACCCCAGGAAGATCTAACAATTGTAAATATTTATGCCCCAAACATGGGAGCAGCCAACTACATAACATGATGGAAGAAATCAATAAGAGAAGAGAGAAAAACCACATGGTACTCTCAATTGATGCAGAAAAGGCATTTGACAAAATACAGCATCCATTCCTGATTAAAACCCTTCAAAGTATAGGGATAGAGGGAACATTCCTCAACCTCATAAAATCTATCTATGAAAAACCCACTGTGAATATCATTCTCAACAGGGAAAAATTGACAGCCTTCCCACTGAGATCAGGAACAAGACTTCCCACTCTCACCACTACTGTTCAACATCGTGTTATAAGTCCTAGCAACAGCAATCAGACAACAGAAAGAAATAAAATGTATTCAGCTTGGCAAAGAAGAAGTCAAACTCTCTTTCTTTGCAGATGACATGATACTGTATATGGAAAACCCAAAAGACTCTACCCCCAAACTACTAGAACTCATACAACAATTCAGTCATATGGCAGGATACAAAATCAATGCACAAAAATCAGTTGCGTTCTTATACACTAACAATTAAAATATAGAAAGGGAAATCAGAGAATTGATTTCGTTTATGATAGCAACAAAAACCATAAGATACCTAGGAATAAATCTAACTAAAGAAGTTAAGGATCTGTACTCGAGGAAATATAGAACACTCATGAAAGAAATTGAAGAAGACACAAAGAGATGGAAGAGCATTCCATGCTCATGGATTGGAAGAATAAACATTGTCAAAATGTCTATACTGCCCAGAGCAATCTATACTTTCAATGCTATCCTGATTAAATTTCCACCAACATTTTTCAAAGCACTGGAACAATCTTAAAATTTATATGGAACCAGAAAAGACCCCAAATTGCTAAGGAATTGTTGAAGAGGAAAAGCAAAGCTGGAGGCATCATGTTACCTGACTTCAGGCTTTATTACAAAGCTGTGATCACCTAGACAGCATGGTATTTGCACAAAAACAGAGAAATAGACCAATGGAACAGAGTAGAGAGTCCAGATATGGACACACAAATCTATGGTCAAATCATCTTCAACAAAGCAGGAAAAAATATGCAGTGGAAAAAAGAGTCTCCTCAATAAATGGTGCTGGGAAAATTGGACAGCTACATATAGAAGAATGAAACCAGACCATACTATACAGTTCATCTATTTAAGGTATGCAGTTCAAAAGTTTCTAGTGGATTCAGGCTGTTGTGCAAGCATTGGCACAATAAATTTTGGAACATTGTCATTCACCACAGATGTTCTAGTGGGAAACATTGTGTCCCCATGAGAAATCACTCCTTATTTCCTCCCAGATCCTCAGTGCTAGGCAACCCTGAACAAACTTTCCATCTCTGCCCATCTGCATACTGTGGAATTTTACATAAATGGAATCATAGTGGTCTTCTATGAGCATCTTCTGTCTCTACCTCTGTGTTTCATAATCATGAATGAGATTGCACTGCTGATTACTAAATGTTTTCCTGGGTGGACACCATGTTGTGTTCAACCACTCGATAGTTGCTTCCACATTTTGGCTATTAGGAATAATGCTGCTGAATTCCAGCATGGACACTCTTCCCCGAGTGAGTGGGGAAAAGTGGTCAGGGCTCCTGGATGCATCTTGTTGGTCACTTGGACTTGAGGGGGATGAGAAATCCTGGGCTGTTCTCCTTTCCCTGTCTGGTGAGACCCTGCATCTCACCAGTGAGGCATGAGGGGGGAGCAGCCTCGGTCTTCCTGGCATCATTCATCCAGACTGGAGCTCTCTTCCTCCCAGGGAGGGGCAGGGCAGATGGGGAGAAAGGAAGGAACTACTCTTGACTGGAGTCACAGCTTTTCACTGATCCTAGGAAGGCTGAGGAGATTTTCTTGGGTAAATGCAACCTCATTGACTATATACATTTAGGACAGTTCCAGAAATATTTTTTTAATCTTAAAAATTTTATGTATTTATGTATGTATGTATGTATGTATGTATGTATGTATGTATGTATGTATGTAATCTCTACACCCAAGGCGGCTTGAACCCATGACCCTGAAATCAGGAGTTACACGTGGTCCAACTGAGCTGGCCATGGCCCCTCCAGAAACTTTCAAACAGCTGTTATTTTTATGCATTTTACCAGTTGTAGTTGTTTTGTTTGGGAATGGGTCCACAGGGCCCCTCATCTAACATTCTGGAAGAGAAATACCTTTTCCCTCCTTATAACATCCATGATAGTTTATCAGACCATTTAATTTTTTTAATTTTATTTATTAATTTTTTTTATTGTTACTTAAGTTTTTAATTTTCCAGTTTTCCAAGATTCATTCCTCATTCCCCACACCCAGTGCTCCACACATTAGGTGCCCCCAGTACCCCCCACCAGGCTCTCCCATCCCTCCACCCCCCTCCCTCCAAGTCCCTCAATTTGTTTCTGTGTCCAAAGTCTCTGTTGTTTTATTTCTCTCCCTGAATTACCCTACTTCCCATTTACTTTCCTTCTCCCACTGTCCTCTAGGTTACCCCTCATGCACCGCAAGTAAGTGAAACCATGTGGTACTTGACTTTCTCTACTTGGCTTATTTCACTCAGCATAATCACTTCCAGGCCAGTCCATGTTGCTACAAAAGTTAGATATTCATTCTTTCTGATGGAGGCATAGTATTCCATTGTATATATGTACCACATCTTCTTGATCCATACATCTGTTGATGGGCACCTTGGCTCTTTCCACAGTTTGGGGATTGTGGCCTCTGTTGCGTTGAACATTGGGGTACATATGGCCCTTCTTTTCACTACATCTGTATCTTTGGGGTAAATGCCCAGTAGTGCAATTGCAGGGTCATAGGGTAGTCCTATTTTTAATTTTTTAAGGAATCTCCACACTGTTTTCCAAAGCGCCTGCACCAGTTTACATTCCCACCAACAGTGTAAGAGGGTTCCCCTATCTCCACAGCCTCTCCAACACTTGTTGTTTCCTGACTTGTTAATTTTGGCCATTCTGACTGGTGGAAGGTGGTATCTCAGTGTGGTTTTGATTTGATTTTCCCTGATAGCTAGTGACGCTGAACATTTTTTCATGTGTCTGTTAGCCATTTGTATATCTTCTATGGAGAATTGCCTCTTCATGTCTCTTGCCCATTTTTTGATGTGTTCATCTTCTTTTTGGGTGTTGAGTTTGAGTAGTTCTTTATAGATCTTGGATACCAGCCCTTTATCTGTAGTGTCATTTGCGAGTATCTTCTCCCATTCTGTGGGTTGTCTTTTTGTTTTGTTGACTGTTTCCTTTGCTGTATAGAAGCTTTTTATTTTGTTGAAGTCCCAGAAGTTCATTTTCGCTTTTGTCTCCTTTGCCTTTGGAGACGTGTCTTGGAAGAAGTTGCTGTGGCCGATGTCAAAGAGGTTACTGCCTATGTTCTCCTCCAGGATTTTGATGGATTCCTGCCTCACATTGAGGTCTTTCATCCATTTCGAGTTTGCCTTTGTGTGTGGTGTAAGAGAATGGTCTAGTTTCATTCTTCTATATGTAGCTGTCCAATTTTCCCAGCACCATTTATTGAAGAGACTGTCTTTTTTCCACTGGATATTTTTTCCTGCTTTGTTGAAGATGATTTGCTTATAGATTTGTGGGTCCGTATGTGGACTCTCTACTCTGTCGTATTTGGTCTATTTCTCTGTTTTTGTGCCAGTACCATGCTGTCTTGGTAATCACAGCTTTGTAATAAAGCCGGAAGTCAGGTAATGAGATGCCCTCAGCTTTGCTTTTCTTCTTCAGCAGTTCCTTAGCGATTCAGGGTCTTTTTGGTTCCATATAAATTTTAGGATTGCTTGTTCCAGCGTTTGAAGAATGCTGGTGGAATTTTGATCGGAATGGCATTGAAAGTATAGATTGCTCTGGGCAGTATAGAAATTTTGACAATGTTTATTCTTCCAACCCATGAGCATGGAATGCTCTTCCATCTTCTTGTGTCTTCTTCAATTTCTTTCATGAGTGTTCTGTAGTTCCTTGGGTACAGATCCTTGACTTCTTTGGTTAGGTATATTCCTAAGTATCTTATGCTTTTGGTGCTGTAGTAAAGGGAATCGATTCTCTGATTTCCCTCTCTATTTTTTCATTGTTAATGTATAAGAATGCAACTGATTTCTGAGCATTGATTTTTGTATCTTGCCACACTACCAAATTGTTGTATGGAGTTCTAGTAGTTTGGGGGTAGAGTCTTTTGGGTTTTCCACATAGAGTATCATGTCATCTGCAAAGAGAGAGAGTTTGACTTCCTCTTTGCCAATATGGATACCTTTTATTCCCTTCTGTTGCCTGATTGCTGTTGCTAGGACTTCTAAAACTATGTTGAACAGTAGTGGTGAGAGTGGGCATCCTTGCCTTGTTCCTGATCTCAGAGGAAAGGCTGTCAGTTTTTCCCCAGTGAGGATGATATTTGCTGTGGGTTTTTCATAGGTAGATTTTATGAAGTTGAGGAATGTTCCCTCTATCCCTATACTTTGAAGAGTTTTGATCAGGAACGGATGTTGTGTTTTGTCAAATGCCTTTTCTGCATCAATTGAGAGTACCATGTGGTTTTTCTCTCTTCTCTTATTGATTTGTTCTATCACGTA
>PITA01009323.1:48705-78594 GCA_004023965.1 Spilogale gracilis
CCCTGCATCCCTGGGATAAAACCCACCTGGTCATGGTGGATAATCTTTTTAATGTATTGTTGGATCCTGTTAGCAAGGATCTTGTTGAGAATCTTGGCATCTGTATTCATCAGCGATATTGGTCTGAAGTTCTCCTTTTTGATGGGGTCTTTGTCTGGTTTGGGGATTAGAGTGATGCTGGCTTCATAGAAAGAGTCTGCAAGTTTTCCTTCCGTTTCTATTTTTTGAAAGAGCTTCAGGAGAACAGGTGTTATTTCTTCTTTGAATGTTTGGTAGACTTCCCAAGGGAATCTGTCTGGTCCTGGACTCTTGTTTTTGGGGAGGATTTTGATCACTGCTTCAATCTCATTACTAGATATAGGTCTATTCAGATTGTAAATGTCTTCCTGTTTCAGTCTTGGTAGTTTATGGGTTTCTAGGAATGTATCCATCTCTTCTAGGTTGTTAAACATATTGGCATATAATTGCTAATAGTAGTTTTTGATGATTGTTTCTATTTCCTTGGTGTTAGTCGTGATCTCTCCCCTTTCATTAATGATTTTATTAATTTGGGTCTTCTCCGTTTTCTTTTGGATTAATTTGGCAAATGGTTTATCTATCTTATTGATTCTTTAAGAACCAGCTTCTAGTTTCATTGATACGTTCTACTGTGTCTCTAGTTTCTGATTCATTCATCTATGCTCTAATCCTTATTATTTCTCGTCTTGTGTGAGGGGTTGGTTTAATTTTTTGTTGATTTTCCAGTTCTTTAAGGTGTAATGAGAGTTGGTGTATTCTGGATTTTTCAATTTTTTTGAGTGAGGCTTGGATGGCTATGAATTTTCCCCTTAGGATTGCCTTTGTTGTAATCCATAGGTTTTGGATCGATGCATCTTCATTCTCATTGGTTTCCATGAAGTGTTTCAGTTCTTTGATTTCCTGGTTGATCCACAGATTCTTGAGCAGGATCGTCTTTAGCTTCCAAGTGTTTGCTTTCCTTCTGAACTTTTTCTTGTGGTTGAGTTCAGTTTCATGGCATTGTGGTCAGAGAATATGCATGGAATAATCTCAGTCTTCTGGTATCGGTTGAGCCCAGATTTGTGACCTAGCACGTGGTCTATTCTGGAGAAAGTTCCATGTGCATTTGAGAAGAATGAGGTTCTGCTGTTTCAGGGTGTAATGTTCTGAATATATCGATGAGATCAATTTGGTCGTATGTGCCATTCAAGGCTCTTGTTTCTTTGTTGATTTTCTGTTTGGATCATCTGTCCATTGCTGAGAGTGGTGTGTTAAGATCTCCTACAATTAATATATTCGTATCAATTTGATTCTTTATTTTGTTTAACAGTTGGCTTATGTAGTTGGCTGCTCCCATGTTGGGGGCATAAATATTTACAATTGTTAGATCTTCTTGATGTATAGACGCTTTAAGAATGATGTAGTGTCCTTCTGTGTCTCTGACTGTAGTGTTTTGATTAAAATCTAATATGTCTGATATGAGAATCATTACCTCAGCTTTCTTTTGGGTCTGTTGGCATGAAAGATGATCCTCCATCCCCTCACGTACAATCTGGAAGTGTCTTTAGGGTCAAGATGAGTCTCTTGTAAACAGCATATGGATCGGTCCTGGCGTTTTATCCAGTCTGCAACCCTGTGTATTTTTATTGGAGCATTTAGGTCATTCACATTGAGAGTGATTATTGATAGATACGTTTTTATTGATATCATGTTTCCTGTGAAGTTCATGTTTCTATAGATTACCTCTGTAAATTTCTGTTCTGGGTCACTCTTGTGTTCGTTTCTCTTTTATAGAACCCCTCTTAGTATTTCTTGTGGTGCTGGCTTGGTGGTTGCATAAGCTTTTAGACTTTGGTGGTCCTGGAAGCTCTTTATATCCCCTTCCATTCTGATAGTCTACCTTGCTGGGTACATTATCCTTTGTTGCATATTTTTGTCATGGAATTTCCTGAATATGTCTTACCAGCCCTTTCTGCCTTGCCAGTTTTCTCAGGCAAGGTCTGACGTTATTCTGATGGTCCTCCCTCTATTCTGATGGTCCTCCCTCTATAGGTTAGGGATCGCTTTCCCCTAGCTGCCCTTAAGACGTATTCTTTGGTTTTATGATTCGAGAATTTCACAATTATGTGCCTGGAGGTTTTCTGGCCTCATTGATCTTGGGGGGGGGGGTTGTCCTCTCTGCCTCTAGGACATTAACATGTGTTTTATTCCCCTTATTTGGGAAATTTTCATCTATGATTTGTTCAACTATAGCTTCTAGGCTTCTTTCTCTCTCAACTCCTTCGTGGATTCCAATAATTCTGATATTGGAGCATTTCATGACATCATTTATTTCCCTTATTCTGTTTTCATGGGATTTTAGCTGTTTGCTCCAAGGCTTCTCTTGCTCCTCCTTCTTAATTATCTGTCTTCTTTTTTTTAAAATATTTTATTTATTTGACAGAGAGAAACACAGCGAGAGAGGGAACACAAGTAGGGGGAGTGAGAGAGGGAGAAGCAGGCCTCCTGCCGAGCGGGGAGCCTGTTGTGGGACTCGATCCCGGGTCTCCGGGATCATGACCTGAGCCGAAGGCTGTTGCCCAACCAAGTGAGCCACCCAGGCGCCCCAATTTATCTGTCTTCTAAATCACTAATACAATCTTCAGCTTCACTTACTCTAGCTGTTAGCATATTTAAATTAGATTGCATCTCATTTATAGCCTTTCTAACTTCAGCTTTCACTTCTGTTACTATGGCTTTATTTTGAGACTAATGTTCTTTTCCAAATCAGCCATTGCTTGGACGATTGCTGCTCTGAATTCCATTTCTGTCATGTTGTTTATGTTCATTTCCACTAATTCTGTGACCGAGGCTGCAGTCTCAGGTTTCTTCTTCTGTTGGTTGTTCCTCTTCTGAGTCATTGTGGTAGGAGTTGTTGAGGGGGTGTATAGCTAAATATATCAGCCACTATCCAGGTAAATTGCTCGCTGGAAGGTTTTGGGGCTATCAGGATTCACCAGTGAAAAGGAAGAAGAAAGAAAAAAGAAAATGGAAGAAAGGAAGCAAGAAAAGAAACCTCTGCCAGAGTGGGGCCCGGTGATAGGATTTATCTGGTACAAAACTATTACAGGGTAAAGAAAAGGGCTATCAAGGATAAATGAAGAGATCAAAAAGTGAAGCCCAACCTGGATGACCCCCAAGGCCAGTATTTATATAATACAAAGGCATAAAGAATTACACAGAATTCTTTTTTTTTTTTTTTTTTTTTTTTTTTTAAGAATTACACAGAATTCTAACAGACTAGAGTGGGAGTGTGAGGGCAGACACTCCTCATGGGCAAGGAAAGTGTTTCAGATCCTCCCGAGTTTTTCCTGTTATTATTGTTGGAGGAGCCCACTTTCTAAAGATATGGGGAGATTAGAACTGGTTGTATATAGGGTAGTACTGAATAGGAATGTAGGATTACCTTGAAGCTTATAACTATATGTATATTTAAAAGAAAAAATAAAGGAAAGAAGAGAGAAGAAAGGGAAGAATGGATAAAACAAAGGTGGAACTAGAGGCAACAACAACAACAGAAAATACAGGAATGTATTTGAAAAAATTTCAAGGTAAAAAATTGTTATGGAGTGTTGTATTGAGTATCACGTTGTGATAAAAAGTGGGTTAAAAATTAAAAGAACAAAAACCATGAGAATGCATTTTTATGTTTAAAATGGAAACTTTAAAAGTAAAAATAAAAAAAAGTTAAAAAAGCAAATAAGGTGAAAAACTGTATCAAGAAAGTATACAGCTTTTGGGGCAGTACCAGCAGTTTAATAAATTGCCTTTCCCCCTGATGGTTGGGTTTTATAGTTCGAGTGTTGTCCTCCTGTGCTTCTGGATTGCCTTCTGGGGGCGGGGTCTGTCAGGCTGTTTTCAGTCCCTTCTACCTGGGTTGTGTCTCTCCGCCCCCTTGCTAGGGACTGGTCTCCATGGTAACCAGGTTTTCAGGGTACAGGTTTCTCTGGGGATGGGGTTTGTTTTGGGGGGCCTTTTTCAGCTGCTGAGTAAGTCAGGTTGGAGCAAGATGTCTGCACCCAGACCTCCTTTCCAGAGAGAGCCCCAACACAGAAAGAGTCCCTGGATTGACTCCTGCTTGTCAGCCTTTCACAGCCGGGCAGGCAGAGATGCTGGATTGATTTCTGTCCAAAGCCCCGGTTTGTAATTTTACTCCCGCACCTCGAAACCGCAACTGATTTTGGGTTGCATGACCTTGTCTGTGCCCTGGGAGTCTGTGTGGCTCCAGGCAGGAGGGATTGAGTTCCCGTGACTCCTCACGTCCAGTGAAAGTCTGCAAAGTCGCCTTCCCTGGGTGGTCCGTGTCTGGCCCATGGGGTGGAGAGAAGCGGGAGAGAAAAGCAGCGGAGGAAAGGGGAAAAAAGAAAAAAAGAAAGCGGCAGAAAAATAGACTGCGTGCTGCTGGTTTCACCGAGTTCCTTTGTGCCACACAGGACACTCTTTTTCTCTGCGGATCACCGCTCCTCTGGTTTCAATGGTGGAAAAACAGATTCTGCACCACCAGCGCTGCCACGTTCCCGGCTCTGGCTCGCCCTGAATCAGACCATAATCTGCTGTTGTTCCCCAAACACAGAGCACTTTTGTGCTGGGGTATTTGCTTCTAATGGTTCAGCTCTGCGGGCTTCCTCCCTCATGCCCCTTGTCTCTGGGGGTAGCCCTCCGATTGCTCTCACTTATTGTACCTTTTTGCCGATGGTTCTTGTCCCCCGTGGTGATCCAGAAGTGCAAAATATCACATTTCAGTCTGATTTAATGGGTGCTCACTGTGTTCTTGTAGTGTTTTTTTGCAGGAATTGAGCTCACTTCAGGGGACTCCCTGAAATGCGGTCACCTGGCCTTCTGCCATCTTCAACCCCCCAGCAGGAGAGTTCTTGAGAAATATTTCATATTCCTCGGGTGCAGACGTCCACCTAACAGCACAGGCACATTGTCAGCAATATTACACCTGTACTAGTAAGTCTTAGCTCAGAGTCAGTTCCGGGGAAATGGAAACTCAAAGAAAATAGTCATATCTCAAAAATGACATCTACTCCATTCATTGCCTTTGGATCTAAGGAAAAAAGAAATACAAAATTAGCTTAAATATCAAATCATTTTATTCTTGGCCTTGTTGCTTCAGTGGATATGTTCTGTGCATTCCTGGCTCTGCCATCCTTCCTGTTTTGTGCTCCCCCATAGCCACAAAATGGCCTCAGCTGTTCCAGGCAACATTGCATGCCCGATGTGAGCTCCTCTATTACTAAAGGATAAAACGTTATCACAATTCCTTTTGTACAAAGATTTTATTCATTTATTTGAGAGAGAGAGCATGAGAGAGAGAGCATGAGAGAGGAGAAGGTCAGAGGAAGAAGCAGACTCCCCATGGAGCTGGGAGTCTGATGCAGGACTTGATCCTGGTACTCCAGGGTCATAACCTGAGCTGAAGACAGTGGCTTAACCAACTGAGCCAACCAGGTGCCCTCAAAATTCTTTCATAGGAACATAGATCTTTTCCCCACTGTGAAGTCTTGGTCTTCACAGGACTTACTCACTAGTTCACTCCTTAAAAAATCATTAGAAGAACAAGATCCAATGATTAGATTGTATAAATTGGAATACACCACAGTTGTAGAAAAGAGTTCACTTTTCCTGAGCCTTGTTGGGGGAAAAGATGGATAATTACACAAAATTGGAGTCCTATTAACAAGGAATAAGACAGCTTGTCTGACCACCTAAGGGATTTGCTTCACTCCTGTGTAGTTCTACCCTCATTTTAGGGTATAGTTTATACTTAGACTTTTATAGTTCAGGCCTTTACATGAATAAGAAACCAGGAAAGAAAGTATTAGTACCTGATGGGGTGGAGAAAAAAGACTGGTATACCAATGAAGGCTGGAAGAGAAGGGCAATCCAGCTGTCTATGCCATCCTAATTTGAGGTGATCAAAATTCCATCAACTTGATACATGGCTTAGGTAACATTCTTTGTTTTACTTTTTATATTACAAAGTTATAGTGGCACCAGAGTGGCTTAGTTGGTTAAATGTCTGCTTTTGGCTCAGGTCATAATCTCAGAAGTGAACCCTATGTAGTCTCCCTCTGTGATATCTCTCTCCCAAATACATAAATAAATAATATATTTTAAAAATAAGTTACAAAGTTATATATGCTTGTTGGAAAAAAACAATTTAACAAAGAAATGTATAAAATAATAGCATTCTCTACTTTCTTTCAAGATTATTTATTTATTTATTTGAAAGATAAAGTGAGAGAGCATTAGCAGGGGGAGGGTCAGAGAGAGAGGGTCAGAAGCCCCAATGCAAAGAGGGACTTGATCCCTGAACCCTAGGAACATGATGAGAGGTGAGGGCAGACACTTAACGAACTGAGCCACCCAGGCACCCTGCATTTTCTATTAATGTAGAAAATAAATATCCTTTGAAGCTTTCACTTCATATTTGTAGTTTCAAACATAGTTCTTCCAGATTTGTCTACATGTGTACTAGTAAGTGCATATATATATATTTAAAAATAAATTACTTAAAAATAATATTAAGCATATTTTATTAAAATATTTTATTAAAATATATTAATATTACAAAAATAATATATTTTTAAAAAGTACCATATATACCTTCAACAAATTGCCTAGTGTCTAATAGAATAATAATTCTTCAGGAAATTTTTTAAGGTTTCTAAACAACAGAAGTTAAGCTCCAGGCAGCCCTTCCAAGTAATGAAAAGAGTCTTACCAGGGCTGACAAATGAAACTCTACAGCTAATGCACATGTTCTATTTTGTGCTCTCCTAACATATGGTTCTGGAGTCCTGAAAATGCCACTAGTGTAGCTAGAACTGATCTGTTCATTTTAATTAACTTAAATTTGAAACAAACAACATCACATAAATACATTCATGAGAGAATATTCTGAAAAACTATATGCTAAAAAATGGGACAATTTAGAAGAAATGAATAAATTCCTAGAATCATAAACTATTGAAGCTGAAACAAGAAGAAATAGAAAAAATAGAATAGACCAATAACCAGCGAAGAAATGAAATCAGTAATTAAAAACCTCCCAAGAAACAGAAGTCCAGGGCCAGATGGATTCACAGGGGAATTCTACCAAACATGTGAAGAAGAGTTAATACCTATTCTTCTCATATTATTCCAAAAAAAAAATAAAAAAGGAAAGAAAACTTCCAAATACATTCTATGAGACCAGCATTACTCTGATATCTAAACCAGATAAAGACTCCAGTAAAAAAAAAAGTACAAGTTAATATGCCCAATGAACATGGATGCAAAAATTTCTAATGAAATACTAGCAAACTGATTCAAACAGTACAGTAAAAGAACCACTCACCATGATCAAGTGGGATTTATTCCTGGGCTGCAAGGATGGTTCCATATCACAAATCAATCAATGTGATACACCAAAGCAATAAGAGAAAGGATAAGAACTGTGACATCTATTCATGATAAAAACCCTCAACAGAGTAGGTTTAGAGGAAATTTACCTCAACATAGTAAAAGCCACATATGAAAAACCCACAGCTAACATTATCTTCAATGGAGAAAAAGTGAGAGCTTCTCCCCTCAGGTCAGGAATGCAACAGGGATGCCCATTTTCACCACTGTTGTTCAACATAGTACTGAAAGTCCTAGCCTCAGCAATCAGACAACACAAATAAATAAAAGACATGCAAATTGGCAAAGAAGAAGTCAAACTCTCACTCTTCAAATATGACATGATATTCTATGTAGAAAACGTGGAAGACTCCAGCAAAGAACTGCTAGAACTGGTACACAAATTCAGTAAAGTCACAGAATACAGAATCAATGTAAAAATCTGTTGCATTTCTATACACCAATAATGAAGTAGCAGAAAAAGGAATCAAGGAACCAATCCCATTTGCAATTGCACCAAAACAATAACATATCTTAGAATAAACCTGACCAAAGAGGTAACAGATTTGTACCCTGAAAACTATAAAACACTTATGAAAGAAATTGAAAATGAGAGAAATGGGAAAATATTCAATGCTTATGGATTGGAAGAACAAAAATCATTAAAATATCTATATTACCCAAACAATCTACACATTCAATGCAATCCCTATCAACCTACCACTGTTTTTTTGGTGAAAGCTAGAAAAAATAATCCTAAAATTTGTATGGAAAAGACCTTGAATAACCAAAGCAATCCTTTTTTTAAAAAATATTTTACTTATTTATTTGACAGGGAGAGAGATCATAAATGGGCAGAGAGACAGGCAGAGAAAGAGGGGGAAGCAGGCTCCCTGCTGAGCATAGAGCCTGACATGGGACTCAATCCCAGGACCCTGAGACCATGACATAAGCCGAAGGCAGAGGCTTAACCCTCTGAGCCACCCAGGCGCCCCTAGTCAAAGCAATCTTGAAAAAGAAAAGCAAAGCTGGAGGCATCACAATGCCAGGCTTCAGGCTATATTACAAAGCTGTGATCAATAAGATGTTATGGTATTAGCACAAAAAACAGACAATAAATCAATGGAACAGAATAGAGAACCCAGAAATGGATCCTTATTTCTATGGCCAACTGAACAAAGACAAATCAGGAAAGCCTATCCAATGGAAAAAAAACAACAGTCTCTTCAATAAATCGTGCTGGGAAAACTGGACATCCACATGCAGAAAAATGAAACTGGACCATTCTCTTAAACCATACACAAAAATAGACTCAAATGGATGAAAGACCTACATGTGAGCAGGAATCCATCTAAATCCTAAAGAAGAACACAGACAGTAATCTCTTCAGCCTCAGGTGCAGCAACTTCTTACTAGACATGTCTCCACAAAGCAAAAATAATCTATTGATATTTCATCAAGATAAAAACTTACACACAGGGAAAGAAATAGTTAACAAAACTAAAAGGTAACCTACAGAATGGGAGAGGGTATTTGCAAATAACATAAGAGATAAAGGGGAAGTATGCAAAACCTATAAAGAGCTTATTAAACTCAACACTCACAAATAATTTAATTAAATCATGGGCAGAAGACATGGAATAGGCATTTCTCCAAAGAAGACATACAGATGACCAACAGACACATGAAAAAATGCTCAACATCACTCAGCATCAGAGAAATACAAAACAAAACCACAATGAGATACCACATCACACCAGTTAGAATGGTTAAAATTAACAACTCAGGAAATAATAGGTGTTGCAAGGATGCAGAGAAAAGGGAATCCTCTTACACTGTTGGTGGGAATGCAAATTGGTGCAGCTACTCTAGAGAACAGTATTGTGGTTCCTCAAAAACTTAAAAATAGAGCTACCCTATGACCCAGCAATTTCACTACTAGGTATTTAACCAGAGGATACAGAAGTACTGATTCAAAGGGGGCACCTGCACCCCAATGTTTATAGCAGCAATATTCACAATAGTCAAACTATGGAAAGAGCCCAGATGTCCATGGACAGATGAACAGATAAAAACGTGGTTTATGGGTGACTGGGTGGCTCAGTTTGTTAAGCACCAGGCTTTGGCTTAGGTTATGATGCTGGGTCCTGGAATCGAGCTTTGCATCAGGCTCCCTGTTCAGTGGGGATCCTGCTTTTCTCTCTCCACCCTTCTCATGCTCTCTCTCTATCTCTCAAATAAATAAAATAAAAAAAACAAAACAGAAAAAAGATGTGGTTCATATACAATAGAATATTACTTGGCTCTCAAAAGGAATGGTATCTTGTCATTTGCAATGATATGAATGGAACTAGAGGGTATGATGCTAAGCAAAATAAGTCAGCCAGAGAAAGACAAATACTATGTGACTTCACTCATGTGTGGAATTTAAGAAACAAAGCAAAAAGCAAAGGAAAAAAATAAGATAGAGAAAGAAAGAAAACAAAAAGCAGACTCATTTTTTTTCAATGTTCCAAGATTCATTGTTTATGTACAACACCCAGTGCTCCATGCAATACATGCCCTCCTTAATATCCAACACCAGGACCACCATCTGCCACCCCCTCCCCTCTAAAACCCTCAGTTTGTTTCTCAGAGTCCATAGTCCCCATGGCTTGTCTCCCCCTCTGATTTTCCCCCAATTCACTTTTCCTTTCCTTCTCCTAATGTCTTCCATGTTATTCCTTATGTTCCACAAGTATATGAAACTATACAATAATTTACTTTCTCTGCTTGACTTATCTAATGCAGCATAATCTCCTCCAGTCCCATCCATGTTGATGCAAAAGTTGGGTATTCATGCTTTCTGATGGCTGAGTAATATTACATTGTATATATGGACCATATCTTCTTTATCCATTCATCTGTTGAAGGTCATCTTGGCTCTTTCTACAGTTAAGAAACAGACTCTTAACTATAGAGAACAAAGTGAGGGTTACCAGAAGGGAGGTGAATGGGAGATGGAGGAACTCATTGTACACTTATGGGCACTAAGTAATGTGTGGAATTGTAGAATCACTATGTTGTACACCTGAAATTAATATTTCACTATATGTTAGCTAACTAGAATTTAAATAAAGCTTAAAACAAAACAAAAAAATCCTCAGAAAAGTGGGGGAAAATAAATTTGAATCTCAGTAGACACAGGCAGCTAGTGGCTCCTGTCCTGATAAGTGGAGGGCTGACAGATGAAAAGTCACAACCATCCCGCAGACTGAGAGAATTTCTCTTCCAGGAAACCAATGTACTTCTTGCAGCCATGTGGGAGAAGTGAAACTATCGCCCCTGCCCACCCAGAGGGGATGATTGATGTGTCATGGTGTTCCCAGAGTGGGTGGAGGGAGCATGGAGCAGGGTGAGGATCTGGGGTGCCCTGCTCTGTTATTGCTTTGGCTGGGCTTTCCAATATTATGACCCTGACTTTCGATGTTTTGGGTCTTTGTCCCCAGTTCTGGCGTCTGGATGTTTGTATCAGAAAAATCTGTGTGGCCTTGCCTGGCTCTGCTCTCACCTGTTGAACCAGGGCTTGTCCTGGTCTTGTGGACTACGATGTAGGGAGGGCAAAGCAGGTCTGTGCTGGCCCTACTTCTTTTCCCCTCACATTTGGCAGGCTGTTGTCCCTGTGGCTTACGTCAGTGACTGGTTTCCCAGAGTGGGTTTATTTTTGTTTTCTTTTGGTTTCCTGTAGTTTGTTCAATGAGAAAGAATTTGTGGCAAATTTGGGTTTTCCTCACAGTGTGAACTTTAAGTATTAAATGGGCTTTTTCTTCAGTGCACTGTGTAAAATTTTGGTTCTCCGTGCTGTTTTCAAGGAGGCATGAATACAAGTGAAGAAGAAATGATGTTTTACTTTTGTGACCATCTTTGCTTATTATTCATGTTGACTTTTATATTACCCCATCTGAAAGAGAAAAGAGCGTGGGCCAGACAACAGGGATAGAATGAACTGAGGGCAAGCTTGGTGAAGGCTGGAGATCATGTCTATTCTTCCTTAGTGACTAATGTCCCTGAGTAATTGCAACTATCAAACTGCATGGATTTTCAAACAATTTCTTTATTTTCCCTAGTTTCCTACAAACCTGTTACAATGGCTTAAATAAGTACAACACAATAATTTCTACCAAGGGCTGGCAAGGAGGCAGAGGGACCAGTGCCCTCAGGCATGGCTGGGGGTGGAACCACTTTGGAAGATAGTTTGACAGTTCCTTAGAGCTTAACCACAGTATTCTCACATAATACAGCCATTCCACTCATAGATATCTACTCAAGGGAAATGAAAGCATACACAAAAATCTGCATGTGAGTATTTATAGTGGCTTTATTAACGGTTGCCAAAAATGAGACACAACTCACATGTGGTTGTGTGGGGAACAGATAAACACACTACGGTTTGTGCACACCATGTAATACATCCCAGTGGCAAAGGAGGATGGAGATGTAGCAGCAGGATCGATGCTCACAGGCATCACAAGGAATGGAAGGACCAGGACACAAAAGGCTGCATGCTGTTGGATTCTGTGTCTGTGATACTCTGGAAACTAGGCCCCCATGGATGCCTGGGTCTGTGGTGGAAGAAGGAGGTGAAAAGGTTGGGGGATGTTGGAAGTGGTTTTTGTTTGTTTGTTTGCATCTAAAAGGCATTTATTCTGAGAGTCTAAACAATGTTGAATTTTTTTAAAAAAAGCCTACACAGGATTTTGTTGTTTCTTCCTAATACACTAACAAAGGCAAAAATGAGGAAAGAAAAACTTTAAAAAAAAATCTTTTATTTATTTATTTGACAGAGAGATCACAAGTAGGCAGAGAGGCAGGCAGAGAGAGAGGAGGAAGCAGGCTCCCCACCGAGCAGAGAGCCCAATGTAAGCCTCGATCCCAGGACCCTGAGATCATGATCTGAGCTGAAGGGAGAGGCTTAACCTACTGAGCCACCCAGGCACCCAAGAAAAACTTTTAAAACAGTGTCACTCCAGTTTGTCTGCAGTTATAGGATTTAAAATATTTCTGTTCTATTGAGGTAAAAGCTGCAAACTTTGGGTGAAGTTAGAAAAATCAACAAATCATTCCAAAAAATACAAAAACAAAAAACAACCAAAAACACAACCAAACCCTAAATTATAGCTTTCTTAGTACATATACAGTAATTACAAAAAAATTCATTCAAAAAAGTACTTAAACAATTCCCTCTTATAATTCTCAGTTGTGGTGGTGGTTACACGACCATATGTGCTGGTGAAAAGTCATCAATCTGTATAAGAAGGGTGCAAGATGTCTTACTGTTTTGCTATGTTAGAAAAGCTATACATACACTGATAGAAAACTGTAAAAAGTACCTAACTATTTGAGGACGGAAAATTCGTAATTAGTTGTTTTGATTATCTTAAAACAAAAAATGTATATTCTTGTCCTCAAAGTCAGAAATTTCAAGTTCAAGTTTCAAACCCACCATCAACTAGTTGGCTGTACCCTTAAAAATACCTAAATCCATCCAGTTACCATTTGCTCATTTGGGAAACAACATTGAACCTGCTTGCCTCCTTTGAGGGCAGGTACTGATAATCATTTAACTGTGAGGGTTTCTTTTAGATCTACTCTAAAGAAGTGGTGTCTATTAACTGATTATTTCTTACTTGTATGAGTAATGCCGGGTTATGGCAACAAAATAAAATCCAAATAGTACATAAAGATAGAAAACAAAAAGGAAAAGTTCTCTCATCCTCAAAAAATATTAAAATCCCTGGTTTCTGGTTCAGCCCTTTCTTTTGGGCATGATTGTCTGTCTGTGTCCTGAGTGTCTAAAGTGCTTAATACTCCTTGAACCAGCAGAGCTTGGTACTCTTGTCTGCTATCCTGCCTTCGTCATGGTAGAAGTAGGTACCTCTCTTTCTTCTCTTAGGATATTCTGTGCACAATTCTATAACAATGGTAGTAGCCAGACTTAACCACCGAGTCCATCTTCTCTGAATCAGGTTCTGTTCTTTGACCATTTGTTCAATCCCTATGACCACCCTCTGCCTTCAGTGCCATCAGCACAGAGACAAAGCCATTTGTGAGCACCCCTCCTCTGGATGTGGTGTCTTGTCCTTCTTGCTCCAGGGCCCCAGACTGGCCTAGGGAGCTGGGCACCTGTCCTCCACTGTACCCTGTGAAACACATGTCACTGGCACACTCTAGTCCTACAGCCAGCATGAGTGATGGGAAACATAGTCTGGGTGCTTCTCTGTCCTGCAGCTCCTCCTGGGCTTATCAAGGTGCTTTTCAGGCTTACATTCATGCCTAGCACATACCAGGTGCTCCAAAGCGTTTCTAGAACAAGTGAATCAGTGAGTTAGAGAGCAGAGTTTGTATCTGTCCAGAGGAATTGAAATCAGGGTCTCGGAGAGATGCCCACACTCCCATGTCCATTGCAATATTACTCACAATATTTAGATATGGAAACAAGCTAAGTGTCCATAAATAAAAGAATGGATGAAGACGATGTGTATATATATCTATATCACACAGCATGGATATTATTCAGCCATGAGAAAAAAAGGAAATCCTGGTGTTTACAACAACATGGATGGAACTTGAGGGCATTATGCAAGACAGAGAAAGACAAATGTTGTATGATATCACTCATATGTGGAATCTGAATTAGTTAAAATCATAGAAACAGAGAGTGGAATGGCCAGGGGCTGGAGAAGGGGGAACTGGGGAAGTATTGGTCAAACAAACCAAATTTCTGTGATGTAAGATAACCAAGTCCTGGAGATGTGCTGTGCAGTACAGTGCCCATAACTGACTATTCTGTGTTGTGCACTAAATATTTACTAAAAGGTAGATTTGTATTAAGTATTCTTACCATACACACACAATAATAATGATAAAATAACCACAAAAATAAGGGGTGGAAAAAACCTTTGGGAGGCGATAAATGTGTCTCACAGAGGTGATGTTTTCACATGCATATTCTCACTTCAATAAAGTGGTAACAGACAGTGACAGATGATGTGGAGAGCCTACTGCCTGCTGACTGTCTCCATGAGATAGCCTGATGGCCTGTCATGCTCTTGATCCTCTACTTGCCAGCCCTGGTGGGATCCTCCATCCCACTCTGCTCCCTGCCATCAGAACCCTCCCAAGACCACTGTGAGACCCAGAGGGTACATCCCCACCCCAATGGCCACTGAAGACAGTGCAGACATCTTTGGCTACAACCAGAGATAAGAACACCATTCATTTGGTTTGGAAAATCCAGCAATATGAGTAACTGTTAGTCTCTGATTTTGTGATGCAAGCTTGTTCACTCCATGCTGAGGTCACATCCTTCCTGCCCCTACTGGGCTGGGACCATTATAAACACATCAAGTTTCCTCTTGAGGTCTCTTTGAGGCTGGCATCTGGGTGAGTCTGGCTCTGTGGAGCTGCATGGCTGAAAGGGTCTGGGGAGAAATGAGGAGAGAATGTTGAGGGCCAGAGTTGTCTTGGTTAATGCACTAAGGATTTCTTCTGCCAGCTTCCAAGTCTGCCTTTCAAAAGCAATTCTGGGAAGTCCTTTTATGATTCTCATTATTGAGCTCTGTGCATGTATGCAAGTGTGTGTGTGTATAGGGGCAGAGGGTGAGGGCAGGAACAGCAATCGCAGCTTATACCCACAACAGCAGCAGATTTGCCAAGCATCCCCCTCCCCCCCGCAGGGAGTGGATGGAGGGGATGTGTATGAGGAAATAAATGTCCTGGACACCAAGGGACCCAGGAGGTAAAGGTCAAGATAGAGTGCATGAGGCTTGGTGTGGTGTGGATGTGGATAGTGTGGATGGAAAGACTGATGGAGAGGGACCTGGGAAGGTCTGGAAAACTGATGGATCTATCCAGACATGCTCCACCTCCATGCCAAATGCATAAGGAATGGACTTAGTGAATGTGTGAAGCCAAGAGTGAGAGGCAAGATGAAGGTACAAGGAGAGGTGAGCATGCTTCTGTTGTTGTGTTCCACATCTCTACAGGCCCTCTCTCTCCTGTTAACATCACTTATGGCTTTGGGTTGATGTGCTTTCCCAAATTCAGTCATGTGAGGAATTGATCCCAAACAAAACCATTGTATTCATTAATCCAAAATCTGGGCATGGACCTAGAAAGACAGTTTACCTCTGCTCTTTGTGGAACCCTAAGTCTATGTAGGAAAACAGACCATGAACTCTGTAACAAGATGCCGTGTGTGGTAAATTCTGGGAAAGTGTTTTTTGCCTTTTAACCATCTATTTTATTGTCTTTGATCTTTTTTGCTGGTATCTGACTAAGAAACCTAATTAAGTGGTGGAGAAAAGAGTCACACACATTTTATGCTGTAAAAGTAGTATTTAGGGACATGAGTTCAGAAATCAGTAATCCTGATCTAAAACCTGGCTTTGAACCCATTTTTTTTTTTTTTTTTTGTGAAACCCTGGGCAATGTACTTAATTTCTCCTAGGACTCAGTTTTTCTTCCATGAAATGAGTCTAAGCCTATGTGTATACTCTAGGGCTTTGTGAGAGGTTAGAAAACACATTAGTGCAGGGTCTAGCCCATGAGAGGCTCTCAGTAACCATGAGCTCTAACAATGACTATGATTGTGAATGTTGTCAGGAGACCTCAAGGAGGTGTCATGTGTTTATCATTCTCCCTATGCACCCTGAATGCCATCTCATTTTTTCTATCGACCAATAGATGGATGGAAGTACTGTTGAAAACCATCCCCTTCTCCGTGTGTGTCTGTCTTCTCCTTTCTCTCTCTAGCCATGTGCTGCTCTGTTACCATTATACTTACTCATTTCCTGGGTCAAAACAGAAACAGGGAACCAGAGCCTTTCAGTTGGAAGGAACTGACAAGCCATATTTTCCATTCTGTCATTTTATCGAAAAAACAGAAACTGAGGAAGAGTTTGTCCTAGACAACAGCCCAGGAATCAGTAAAAAAGAAGTTCTCCCTGTGGTATGTTGAGGGGGCATCGTGAACTGGTTTGGGGATATAGTACTGTTGACATGATTATGTTTGTGGCTTTAACTACTGTTTCTCTCCATAGGGACACCATACTTCCATGGCTCAGGATACACCCCTGAGTCAAGCCAATAGGAAAACATTGTGGTGGGTATTTGGGTCACTTTTCAAAACTAAAAATGACAGCTCATTTTTCCTCTATACTATGGGTATTTCATGGTTTAGTTTTCTCTAAAGAGGGAATACTTTTAAGAGTACTCTCCTTACATGTGCACTGTTTTCACCACCCCGCTTCCTGGTGTGGTTCTATACCCAAGGACCCTGAGAAAAGCCACAGATGAACATGGTGAGTGTCCGTTGCAAGCTGGCCCGTTACCTTGAAGATCTGGAGGATGCAGACTTTAAGAAGTTCAAGATGCACTTACAAGACTATCCTTCTCAGAAGGGGTGCAGCCCACTCCCTCGGAGTCAGACAGAGAGAGCTGACCACATGGATCTGGCCACTCTGATGATTGACTTCAATGGTGAGGAGAAGGCATGGGCCATGGCAGTGTGGATTTTTGCTGCAATCAACAGGAGAGACCTTTATGAGAAAGCTAAGAGGGATGAGCCAGAGTGGGGTGAGTGGAAGGAAGACAGCTATTTTTTAAATTGCGATAAAATACACATATCATAAAATTACCATTTAAGCCACCACTTCATTAAGCAACCACTTCTTGTCTCTATAAATTTTAGAAAGCATAACTTTCATCAGTGTTAAGTACATTCATGTTGTACAGTCAACACAACTTTTCTTTCATCTTGCAAATCTCTGTACCTATTAAACAACAATTCCCCTTTCCCCCTCCTCTCAGTGCCTGGAACCACCACTTCCTGTCTCTATTAATTTAACATTACAATTTAACATAGTACCTCTTATAAACTGCATCATAAAGTATTTGTTGATTTGTATCTGGATTACTTTATGCAGTATAAAGTCCTTGAGCCTCTTCCATGTTGTCACATATGACATGATTTCAGTCCTTTTTAAGGTGGAATAATATCCCATGGTATATGTATACCACATTTTGTTCATTTATTCATCCATCAGCACACATTCAGATAACTACTGCTGCTAGGAACATGAGGTTAGAAACCTCTTTGAGACTCTGCTTTCAGTTTTTTTGAGTATATATTCAGAAATAGAATTATTGTATTATATAGCACTCTAGGTTTTGTCCCTTGAGGAACCATCATAATATTTTCCATAGCCGCTGCCCCATTTTCACTCCCATCAGCAGTGTACAAGGGCTCTAATTTTTTTTATCATTCCCACCAATGTTTATTTTATTTTATTTTTGTTTTGATACTAGTTATTCTAATGAGTGTGAGATGATATCTCATTGTAGTTTTGATTTGCATTTTTCCTATTGACTACTGATACTGAATGACTTTTCATGTACTTGTTCACCATTTGTTTATCTTTGGAGAAATGTCTATTCAACTTTTTCTTATATTTTAATTGGGTTATTTTTTATTTTTTTTATTTTTTAAAGATGTTATTGATTTATCTAACAGATCTAGATCACAAGTAGGCAGAGAGGCAGGGAGAGAGAGAGAAGGAAGCAGGCTCCCTGCTGAGAAGAGAGCCTGATACAGGCCTCAATCCCAGGACCCTGAGACCATGACCTGAGCTGAAGGTAGAGGCTTTAACCCACTGGCCACCCAGGCACCCTGGGTTATTTTTTTGTTGCTGTTGTTGACTTATAAGGGTTCTTTATATATCCTGGATACTAACACTTTATCGGGTACATGATTTGGAAATATTTTCTCCCATTCCATGGATTGCCATTTCATCTATTGATGGTATTTTTGATGCAATGAAGTTATTATGTTTGGTTTTTAATAATTCCTTTTATCATCTTGGCTTTATCTTCTGTTTCCTTTCATGATAGCGCTATGAGAAGTTGGAGGAAAACAGTTTGTTTTTTTCTAGTTTCTTTAAAAATGCAAGCTGCGGCTCACCTACCGCTAGGAACTGTGGATTGTTGGTGTGAAGTTTTTTGCTTTCTGGCTTGGCCTTCTGATCAAGGGAAGAGCACAGTCAAGGGCTCTGAGGAATCTAGAAAATCACAAGATGATGATGTTGAGCTAGTGGAAAAGAGGAATAAAAATGAATCAGCAGATTAGGAGAAGCATGGTGAGTGGAGCAGGAATATGGGTGAAATGAAGGAGAGAAACATGACATGGAGGCATGAGGCAGAGGTTCACAGCAGCAGAATGTTATAAACAAATTGCATATAATAACACAATTATAATTGCATCAGTACTTATAAACTCATTAAGCAAATTTAAGTATAATAATCACAGTTGCAGAAGTAGTTTACTAGCAATTTTTATGGATTTTGGTCATTCCTCATAAAAACTCAATGAAGTTGGCATTTTGCTATTTTTTTTTTGGTAGGCTCTCCACACCAGTATAAGGCTTGAACTCACAACCTCTAGATCAACAGTTCCATGGTATATCAACTATACCAACTAGACGCCTTTGAGGCTGGCGCTTTTGGAAGAACTGTGAACTTCATTACTAAATGAAATAGGGCAGTCACAGAAAGACAAATGCAGTATGATTCTGTTTGTAAGAGGTACTACAGTAGATAAATTTATAGAGACAAGAAGTGGTTGCCAGGGTGCAGGCAGTGGGGACTGGGGAATCATTGTTTAATGGCTATAGAGCTTCAGTTTTGCAAATAAAAGATAATTCCAGAGATTGACCAACCATGAAAAGTGAGCCTAAAAGAGGTTCTCAATGCTTGTGGCTCTGTTTCAGTCAAGCTAAGGCCTGGGTTCAGTGCTGAGTGTGTCTTTGGCTGGAGTCTGGCTCTTAACCACTATGCTATCTTAGCTTCTGTAACTGGGCTATGAGATGGAAGAATTATACCTAGTTTTAGAAGTTTGTTTGTTTTTTTCTGGGGAGGACCAAGTTGTAGGGTTAGGATTTAGGTAAGAATTAAGTCATGGTTTTTGTTTGAGTTAATGTTTAGATTTTGTTTTGTGATTGAGGTCACCAGTAGCTTTTGCATTCAGACTGAGTATATACCTACCAGAAGTCCTTTATTTTGATCCTGGGTTCATCTCCCAAATATTTCTCCTGGTACTTAGCACTCATTCTGTTGTACCTCAATTTCTCCAGTGAAGTGTCTCCTCTTTAGGATGTGTAAATTAGTAACTATTTAGATCTCGGATTCTCAACTGTAGATGCATGTTGGAGCTTTCAAAATATAATGGTGCTGGTCCCCACCTCAGATAGACTGAAAAATATTTACTAGAGTGGGTTTTTTTTTAATTGTTTTATTTTTTTTAAATTAAAAAAAAAATTATTGTTACTTAAAATTTTTTTTTGCAAGTGTTCCAAGATTCATTCCCCATTCCCCACACCCAGTGCTCCATGCAATAGGTGCCTTCAGTACCCACCACCAGGCCCTCCCATCCTCCACCCCCCGCCCTCCAAGCCCCTCAGTTTGTTTCTGTGTCCAAAGTCTCTGTTGTTTCGTTTCTCTCCCTGGATTACCCTACTTCCCATTTACTTTCCTTCTCCCACTGTCCTCTAGGTTACCCCTTATGCACCGCAGGTAAGTGAAACTTGACATGTGATACTTGACTTTCTCTACTTGGCTTATTTCACTCAGCATAATCTCTTCCAATCCAGTCCATGTTGCTACAAAACTTGGATATTCATCCTTTCTGATGGAGGCATAGTATTCCATTGTATATATGTACCACATCTTCTTTATCCATTCATCTGTTGATGGGCACCTTGGTTCTTTCCACAGTTTGGCGATTGTGGCCATTGCTGTGATGAACATTGGTGTACTGATGGCCCTTCTTTTCACTACAGCTGTATCTTTGGGGTAAATGCCCAGTAGTGCAATTGCAGGGTCATAGGGTAGCTCTATTTTTAATTTTTTAAGGAATCTCCACACTGTTTTCCAGAGCGGCTGCACCAACTTGCATTCCCATCAACAGTGTAAGAGAGTTTCCCTTTCTCTGCAGCCTTTCCAACACTTGTTTCCTGACTTGTTAATTTTGGCCATTCTGACTGGTGTAAGGTGGTATCTCAGTGTGGTTTTGATTTGAATTTCCCTGATAGCTAGCGACGCTGAACATTTTTTCATGTCTGTTAACCATTTGTATATCTTCTATGGAGAAGTGCCTCTTCATGTCTCTTGCCCCTTTTTTTGATGTGTTCATCTTCTTTTTGATGTTGAGTTTGAGTAGTTCTTTATAGATCTTGGATATCAGCCCTTTGCCTGTAGTGCCATTTGCAAATATCTTCTCCCATTCTGTGGGTTGCCTCTTTGTTTTGTTGACTGTTTCCTTTGCTGTACAGAAGCTTTTTATTTTGTTGAAGTCCCAGAAGTTCATTTTCGCTTTTGTCTCCTTTGCCTTTGGAGACGTGTCTTGAAAGAAGTTGCTGTGGCTGATGTCAAAGAGGTTACTGCCTATGTTCTTTTCCAGGATTTTGATGGATTCCTGCCTCATGTTGAGCTCTTTCATCCATTTCGAGTTTGCCTTTGTGTGTGGTGTAAGAGAATGGTCTAGTTTCATTCTTCTATATGTAGCTGTCCAATTTTAGAGTGGAGTTTTTTTTTAAAGCTTCTGAGGTGAATCTCAAGTCAGTTGGGATTATGAACCACTAAGTTAGACAAACCAGCTTGGCAATTCTCAGGCTTGAAGACCCAGAATGTGGGTATAGTTAATTTCAGGCTTTTGGGAGCAGGGGAGGAGGAGAATTCTGCTGGTCCATAGCCATCTTGAGGGTATTTAGACATTTAGTGTGGGGATGGCCTCAAAACAAGGGCACCAGGGGGAGTTTTCCAGAGACAAACAAAGAAAGGAGAAACCTTGCCTCTCATGTATTTGTTGATTGATTTCTAAGCCAGGGAGAGATCCTGAGACTGGATATAGTGGGACCATAATGCTAGCTGGGTGAATGACAGTGACATCCATTGCTTTGAAATTAGGAGTGCACGAATGCCACAAATTGGATGTTTAACTGTACACCTGTCATCTGCAGCTCAGAGCTTTGTTTTTGTTTGCAAGATATCTGGGATAGATGACTGTGAGCTGTGCCAGATATAGAGTACTGGGTCTCAATTACATCACTTTAGTCAGGAGTTCTGGTTTTTAACTTTGTATTTCTTTTTTCCTTTTTTATTTCCCAGATAATACACATGTGGTATGCCGGGAAGAAAGCCTTGAAGAAGAGTGGATGGGTTTATTGGGGTACCTATCCAGAATTTCTATTTGTAAAAAAAAGAAAGGTAAGAAATGGGGTAGTGCTTCTTTTTGGGTTTGGAAACCCAATTTTAGAGTCTAGGAAGCTTGATAATTCTATATGTTTCTTCTTTTTAGTGGGCAAAGGCCCATTTCAGGCAAGACACTAGAGCTGAAGAAGCAGATCAGTGTTCTCATGACTCCTTGTAGTCCTGGAACCAAGGGGAGGTGATTGAATGTTTCAGGTTCTAAAAGGTATGGGCTGCAGACTACCTAAAGGAATAGAATTAAATAAAAAGGATTTTCTGGCAGGTGAAGTGCCATAGCACTTTGCTGTTCTTGTGCTCAACTGTGTACAGGAAGATTTTGAAATCCTAGATTTTCTGGGACTGCCCATACCCATGCAGTGAGAGAATATGCACCTCCCTTTTCTTAGTTCTGGTCATTATTCCCTTTGGACCACAGACCCTTGTAAATAGCTCATGTATGCTTGGACTTCTCCCAAATTCTATCTTTATGTCTTTGCCCCAGATTACTGTAAGAAGTACAAAAAACATGTGAGGAGCAGATTCCAGTGTATTAAAGACAGGAATGCCCGTCTAGGTGAGAGTGTGAACCTCAATAAACGCTACACCAGGCTGCGTCTGGTCAAGGAACACCAGAGCCAGCAGGAGAGGGAGCACGAGCTCTTGGCCATTGGCAGGACTTCAGCCAAGATGCTGGACAGCCCTGTGAGTTCCCTGAACATGGAATTGCTGTTTGAACCTGATGACCAACACTCGGAGCCTGTTCACACGGTGGTATTCCAGGGAGCGGCAGGCATTGGGAAAACAATATTGGCCAGGAAGATCATGTTGGACTGGGCATCAGAGAAAATTTACCAGGACAGGTTTGACTATTTGTTTTATATCCACTGTCGGGAGGTGAGCCTTGGGACACGGAGGAGCCTGGGGGACCTGATCATCAGTTGCTGTCCTGACCCCAACCCACCCATATACAAGATTGTGAGCAAGCCTTCCAGGATTCTTTTCCTCATGGATGGCTTCGATGAGCTACAGGGTGCCTTTGATGAGCACACAGAGGCTCTCTGCACAAACTGGCAAAAGGTGGAGAGGGGAGACATTCTCCTGAGCAGCCTCATCAGAAAGAGGCTACTTCCTGAGGCCTCTTTACTCATCACCACAAGACCTGTGGCCCTGGAGAAACTGCAGCATTTGCTGGACCGTCCCCGTCATGTGGAGATCCTGGGTTTCTCAGAGGCCAAAAGAAAGGAATATTTCTTCAAGTATTTCTCAGATGAGCAACAAGCCACAGAGGCCTTCAGGCTGATTCAGGAAAATGAGATCCTCTTTACCATGTGCTTTATCCCATTGGTCTGCTGGATTGTATGCACTGGGTTGAAGCAGCAGATGGAGAGTGGCAAAAGTCTTGCCCAGACATCTAAGACCACCACTGCTGTGTATGTCTTCTTCCTCTCCAGTTTATTGCAGTCTTGCGGAGAGAATCAGAAACATCAAGTCTCTGCCAACATCCGGGGTCTCTGTTCATTGGCTGCAGACGGAATCTGGAACCAGAAAATCCTGTTTGAGGAGTGTGACCTTAGGAATCATGGCCTTCAGAGGGCTGATGTGTCTGCTTTCTTGAGGATGAACCTATTCCAAAAAGAAGTGGACTGTGAGAAATTCTACAGCTTCATCCACATGACTTTCCAGGAGTTCTTTGCTGCCATGTACTACCTGCTGGAAGAGGAGGAACAAGGAGGGATGAAGAACCTGCCATGGAGAAGTTCCAAACTTCCCAACCGAGATGTGACCGTCCTTCTTGAAAACTATGGCAAATTTGAAAAGGGATATCTGATTTTTGTTGTCCGTTTCCTCTTTGGCCTTGTAAACCAGGAGAGAACCTCTTACTTGGAGAAAAAACTGAGTTGCAAGATCTCACAGCAAATCAGACTGGAACTGCTAAAATGGATTAAAGAGAAAGCCAAGACCAAGAATCTTCAGATCCAGCCTAGCCAGCTGGAGTTATTCTACTGTTTGTATGAGATGCAAGAGGAGGACTTTGTGCAAAAGGCCATGGGCCATTTCCCCAAAATTGAGATCAGTCTCTCCACCAGAATGGACCATGTGGTTTCTTCCTTTTGTATTGAGAACTGTCACAGTGTGGAATCACTTTCCCTGAGGCTGCTTCATAACTCCCCAAAGGAAGAGGAGGAAGAGGAGGAGGAAGGGGAAGTGCAACACTCTGAGGTGGATCATTGTGTCTCCCTAGATCCTCATGCTGCCTATACTCATCGGTAAGGTGATTTGGTTTCTGGCAGGTAGTAGAATGGTAGTGCTGCCATCCACTTTCTAGCCACCTTTCTTTAGATACTTGCTGTCTCTGCCTGCTTCTCAACTGTCTTTAAAATATGTTTGCCGCAGCTACATAATAATGCCACCATCACCCATTTCTACCAGACTCCTTGTGGCTAGTAGAGGAAAGGGAGGTATATAAATGGATGACCAAAAAAAAAAAAAAAAAAAAAAAAAAAAAGCCAGAGAAGGAAATAAGCAAATGTTTGGTGGGTGCCAACTGAGTGCAAGGTATTATTTGGGATACAGAGTTGAATAAAAATGTTGTAAACCTAAATTGCTTCCAATCTACTTGGGGCTCTGGTGGATAGTATTCAGTTAATATCCAAGGAGCAAAACAACCCCAGTGACTGTCCCAGGAACCCAGAGGACAGAAAGCGTTTCTCAGAGGAATGAAGTTTGAGCCTGTCTTGAAGGACTGCTAGGATGTGGGTGAGTGCAGGAGAAGTTAAAGGGATTTTGGCAGGAGAGTCTGTGTCTGAGAAACAGTGTACATAGGAGACCATGCTGAGGGACATGGCTTCACTGGAACAGATATAGTGATGGGAAATTGAGGGAAATAGGGCTGGGAAGGAGGGTGCTTTTTTTTTTAAATTTAATGTTTTTATTTGACAGAGAGAAACACAGCGAGAGAGGGAACACAAGAGGGGGGAGTAAAAGAGGGAGAAGCAGGCTTCCTGCTGAGTGGGGAGCCCGATGTGGGGCTTGACCCCTGGACTCTGGGATCATGACTTGAGTCGAAGGCAGACGCTTAATGACTGAGCCACTAGGAGCCCCAGAAGAGGGTGCTTTTAAGCTCCCACATTGTGTTTATAACCAGAAAGTCACCAACAGCTCTGTCTTTGGGGTCTCTGTTCACTAATGTAGGAGATTGGAGAAGAATTGCTGTGTTGGAACAGCAAAGCAGTTCAGTTACCTGAATTCTGAAGTCCCTGCTCAGGAACTGCCACAGTTACAATGGGAGGATAAATGCTCTGTGAAACCTTGGGTTTAACTTGCATAGAAAGCGCTTTATATGGGACAAAATTAAGGAGAAATGGGACTGGCCCTTCCACTAGGAGTAATGAATTTTCAGTTTCCTCTATCACCCTTGGCACCACTAGCAGGATGACCATTTTATTTATCATTCGGTCATCAAGGACCACCTGCTGGGGCTTCAGTGGTGGTAAAGACCCAGGCCCTACTCATAGCACCTTAAGGTTCAGTTATGAGGACCGCTGGGAAATAAGGGCAGAGAGTAGAGAGGGATAAGCTATGGCAAGAACACATGTAGAATGCACCAGAACCACATGGTGGGGAGCCCTTGACCAGCTGGACTCTGAGAGATGGAGGATGAGAAACCTGAGTGTAGGCAAGGGGTAGCTTGGACAGAGGGAACAGTGGGTTCAGATGGCAGAGGCTGGGGAAGCAGGTACATAACTATGACGGCAAATGATTCAGAATAGCTGGAGAGGATGAGAGAAAGTAAGTGAAGGAAGGAAGTACACTTGCATCTTAGGGTCCTAAAAACTATGCTGAAAAGAAACCTGACCAAGCTTATACAGCTGTGAAGAAGGCTTTCAGAGACTCGGATTAAAACTCCTGATGAAATACCTGATGGGTATTTCATCTTGTTAGATGACAGTTACCTTCTTCTGAGGGCAGGAGCTTGCTTTGTGGGTTCCAGAACCTTCTGAAGATCAGCATGGGCATCCACCCCATGCTTGTTAGAAGTGCAGAATTGCAGGCCGATCCTAGACACACAGAGTCAGAATCTGCATTTTAATAAGAGCTGCACATTGGAACCATGTGGAAGTCTTAAAACTATCGATATACTTGGTCCTGCCTCAGAGATTCTGACGTTAGTCCTATGGTATAGCTTGGCCTTGGGATTTGAGAACATTGCTGATGCTAGTATGCAGTCAATGTGAGATCTCGATCTCACAGTGTAGTCTGGATCACTTAGCAGAGTGTTCAAGGCCATGGGTAGGACAGCTGACTGAGGACAGAGGGAGGAGAAAGACATCTGAGGGAGGTGCTGGGGGGTGTGCAAAGGCAGCCAGTCACAGACTCATGCTGTTTCCATAATAAGGTGTGCAGGACAGTCTACCAGGGTCCCCCTGGTCTTTGTTATTCCTCAGTAGGCATTCTTTTGTTCTGTGAGTCAGTTATTAATCCTTGGGAGGTCTTTGAACTGGTGCCAGACACTCCTGATTTTCTTTTCTTTCTTTTTTCCTTCCCTACAATTTCTAGGTTGGTCAATTGTCATGTCACTCTAAGCCTTTGGCAGGGGCTTTTCTCAGTCCTGAGTACTAACTCACTGAATCTCACTGAACTGAACCTCAGTGACAATGCTCTGGGGGACCCAGGAATAAAGGTCCTATGTGAAATGCTCCAGCGGCCTGGCTGCAATATTCAGAGACTGTGGTAAGAACCTGTGTGTGTGTGTGTGTGTGTGTGTGTGTGTGTGTGTGTGTATGTCTGTGTGTGTGTGTTCGTGTGTGCATGTATATCTGCTAGTGACATAGAGAGAGGACTGGAGGAAGACCTCAGCATCCAGACCAGTGGTTTATTAGTTTTTGAGGGCTGCTATAACAAAGCACAAGACTCCAAGAGGCTTAAACAACAGAAATTCATATTCTCATAGTCCTGGAGTCTGGAAGTCCAAGTTGAAGGTGTCAGCAGGATTGGTTTCTCCTGAGGCCTCTCTTTTTGGCTTGTAGATGGTGGTCCTCATGACCTCCTTTAACACTTTGAAATCTGATCTCCAAATATAGTCACAATTCTGAAATACTAGGTACTAAGACTTCCACATATGATTTTTTTGGAGGGGTGGACACAGTTCAACCCATAAGAAGTGGGAAGGTAGAGTGGAATGGAGACCAGTTGTTTGGGAAGTTCCAAATGGGGAAGAAAGAAGGGGAACTGAAAGTAAACCATTTGTTGGTGAGAGGACAAAAAATGTATGACCTTCAATATCTTCCATTTCCTCACTGGCCATCATCGCAGATGAGAACTGGAGAGTTTCATCAAATACAATATCTACCTGGACTGTACCCCATCAAAACATTTTGTATAGGTTGAAATGTGACAAAGAATCTCTTTCAGTTTTCTTAATAATGAGTGCTTGCTCTGGGCTCACACTGTGAATCAGACTCACATTCTCTAAGTAGAGACAGGAGTGTCTGGGCCATCCCACAAACCCTCTTCTATCACACATCTGCATTTTTGATGAGCAACACAGTACTAAACCAATCACTCCATGGTGTTTTCATACATCCCTTTCTTGATCATCATACCTACCCCAACACCAACTTTATCAATTTTGTCTCCTATACAAACCAATATCCCAGGCCCAGAAAACATGACTGTTTGCCAGGATATTGCAATAGCCTTCAAGACCATCAGCTTCATGGGGCAGTATTTGTGTTCATCTTTCCACTGTCCCTACAATGGCTGGACAAGTGTCTTAGCAAACATTAATGCTCAAAAATACATATAGAGTGAATACAGACTGTTTGGTATTCCCACATCCACTTTTACCACCTACAAACCTATTCTTCATATATAAGTGAGAAGTTAAATGTTTTCTCTTTGTTCTTTTGATAAATTACTACTCCTCTTCTTGCCTTCAAGGCTCTGGCTGGTTTTAGTTATTTGCCTGCCTCTCTATCTCCATCACATGCCAGTATCCCCACTGCCCTGATACTTGCCCCTGTGTGATTCCAGAGAGTGAGACACAATAGGGAGACATGGGCGATGATGTGACATTTTGCAAATAAATAGAGGTTTAGTCATGCATTTATCTCTAGTTGGTGTGAAAATAGGGGTAGAAAGGAAAATGTTTAACAGGCTCTAGGATGATGAAGTATTCACCTGTGAAGAAGAATGTTGCTCTTGCTCCTCTGACAAGGACACCTATTTGTTAGTGATGGTGATAATGGGGTGTGTGTGTGTGTGTGTGTGTGTGTGTGTGTGTAAATCTAATCAAATATTAGAGCTTCCTGCTATTTTGGTGTAGGTGTAGGGCTGGGATTTAATCATTAAACTGAAAAATGGGGACAAGATTGACTGAGAAGTAGATGGGTAAAACCCCAGAGAGATCAGTGTCCACCTGAAAGATTTTCAATATGAGGAACATGTGATACAGAGGTGAAACATACAGGTTTACCTCCTTTTTCATTTATAAAACAGGGATATGCCTGTATACATTGGAGAGCTGACCATTATTTGCAGAGAGAGTTCACTGACACACTCAGTGGTTGTGGTCTCAGGCTGTGAGCTCATGATCCTGGGAGCTACTTTCACAAAGTCTAAGGCTCTGTATAGGTGTTCTGATAAGATCACACTCTCACCTAACTTTCCTTAAAATTTCCCCTTTGTAACACAAAAGCATAAATAGCACTGTTTGGTGCTGAAAACTAACATAGACCAGAAGGCAGTGACAGAGAAGCAGCCTGTGTTCTGATGTTTTCTGCTTCTGTACTTGGCATGAAGGTTGGGGCGGTGTTGTCTTTCCCATCACTGCTGCTTCAACATCTCCTCGGTCCTGAGCAGCAACCAGAAGCTGGTGGAATTGGATCTGAGCCACAATACCCTGGGAGACTTTGGAATTAGACTTCTTTGTGTGGGGCTGAGACATCTATTCTGCAATCTGAAGAAGCTTTGGTGAGTCTGAGCTATTTTCCTTCATGAAACATGAACTGTGGCTTCAGTTATCCACGATGCACTACAGTTTTATCATGAGAATGGCCTTCACTGCTCAGAAGATTTCCAGGTGTTTATCAATAATTCAATCAGTTAGTGTTTGTTGTGGGAAGAGCCACATGCTAAGCCTTAGAAAGGAACTTAAATCATGCTCCATTTTAAGGTATTTACCATCTAGCTGAGAATATACAACCAGTGTAATGCATTGCTACAGAAGAGTTTTGGGACTTTATGGCATACATGCTCTTTGTCTCCACATTAAACAGGAAAAGAGGTGTTAATACACTTGGTATTTTATGAAGCCCTTCACTAAATGCTTCTGGGAAATTTGAATTTTGAATATCAGAAGGCACTTGAAAATGGTAGCGCTAATTCACACACATTAGGATGGCTATTATAACAAAACAAAACAAAACACAAATGTAAGTGAGGAGAAATTGGAACCATCATAAGTGCTGGTGGGAATGTAAAATAGTATAGCTTGTATATCAGTTCCTCCCAAAAGTGGACATAGAGTTACCGTATGATCCAGCAATTTCACTATATAAAAAAAAAGTGTAATCAGGCATCCAAATATGTATTTGTACACTTGTGTCCATAGCAGCACTATTCACAATAGTCAGAAGGTAGAAACAACTCAAATGTCCATGGATAAATGAATGGATTAAAAATGTGGTGAGGGGATAAGACTGGGGGTGGAGGAATGTGGTATATACATGAATACAGCCTTCAGGAGAATTCAGACACATGCAGCAACATGGATGAATTTTGAAAACATTATACTAATTAAAATAAACCATACACAAAGGGCATATATGTATGATTCCACTTATGGGAATGGCCTACAATAATCAAATTCATAGAGACAAGAAGTAGAAAAGTGGGTCCCTGGGGCTGAGGGAGGGAGGATTGAGGAGTTAGTGTTCAATGGGCCCTGAGTTTCAGTTTGGAAAGATGAAAAAATTCTGGAGGGACGCCTGGGTGGCTCACTTGGTTAAGCGACTGCCTTCGGCTCAGGTCATGATCCTGGAGACCTGGGATCGAGTCCCACATCGGGCTCCCTCTCGGCAGGGGGCCTGCTTCTCCCTCTCTCACTCCCTCTGCTTGTGTTCCCTCTCTGGCTATGTTTCTCTCTGTCAAATAAATAAAATCTTAAAAAAAAAAAAAAAAAAA
>PITA01009324.1:0-78528 GCA_004023965.1 Spilogale gracilis
TCTGCTACACTCAGGCACCGCGGGTCCTTCTGTGACACTGTGGGTCCTGAGACCACACTGTCCCTGCATGTCTTCCACTCTCTACTTAACCTCTGGGGCACCATCCCTCAGTGGAACAGACTTCTAAGGGTTCTGATTTTGTGCTCCATTGTTCTGCTGGCCAGGATCCAGACCCTCCCCCCATGGTCTATCTTTCCAAATGCCACCTCTGACTCACTTCTCCGCACATCCTACCCTCCAGAGAGTGTTCACTCTTCTGTTCCTAGAATTGCTCTGTTGCTCTTCTTCTCTTCAATGTCTTGTTGGGTTTGTAGGTGTTCCAACTGGTTTGATAACTATCTAGATGAACTCCTGAGCCTTGATGATATCTAGGTCTCCTACTCCTCCACCATCTTGCTCCTTCAACAAGTGCTTTTTAAAAAAGTTTCTGTGTGGGGCGCCTGGGTGGCTCAGTTGGTTGAGCAACTCCCTTCGGCTCAGGTCGTGATCCCAGGGACCTGGGATTGAGCCCCGCATCGGGCTCCCTGCTCGGTGGGAAGCCTGCTTCTCCCTCTCTTGCTCCCTCTGCTTGTGTTCCCTCTCTCACTGTGTTTCTCTCTGTCAAATAAATAAATAAAATCTTTAAAATAAAAAGTTTATGTGCCCAACTACTTGGAAGAGCACAGAAATTATAAAATAATATTTTTATCTAATAAGAGATAACGAGTAAAATATACTTAAATGCTTGCATTAGGTTCTATATTAGACCTTTCTTCATTTTGCAGCATTTTTTCCATTCTTAGTTATCTAGCTTTGTTCAACTTCCTCCACCTTCTTTCTCAATTCTTTATGCTATCTATTGAGCACAGATTAAAAACTAGTTTGATATATTGCATTTATTATGCATCATATTTTCTGAGCTGAAGTTCATAGAATGAGCATCAAGAAAATATTTTTGTAACTTGGAACACACCTCTTCTTTACTAGGCAGACAAAATGGAAATGAAAATAGAAGTTACATTTAAAACGTGCAGAATTTAGTTACTGGGAAAGCACTTTACTACTGCTATTGTGTTAATGCACCTAAAGGTAAAGCAATACATTTGCTATTCATTTCACTTTTTAAAAGGGTGTAGCCAGCTTACATACCCTGGGAAAATATTTTGAACTTAAAGAATATCATCCAAGATTTCCTGGCAGGGAAGATGTGCTTTTATTGTTTTATAAAGGCTATAGTCTCTCTAGAGGCTAACACAGTATCACCACATACTATTTAAACTGCACAACTCCTGATAAATACGTTCCCATCTTGCATTATAGATTCAGCAGTGTCATTCAGGAGTGAAAGTGGGACTTCCAGCTAAAGATGACAAAGTTCATGTGGTTTTTTTTAACTCTTCCTTTTTGTGTAACTTACCAAAAACATACAAGAAATTAAGAAGAGATTAACAAAGAATGACCATAACCTCAAGCCACATGTGATAGCAAATATTGGCCAATTCTTTTTAAATATAGAACCTAGTGAAGGGAGACTTTGGAAAACTTACACACATACCTCAGACCTCAACCAGAGATCAGATTTCTCTAAAAGTAGCTTTCAGGTTTTGAGAAGATCAGAGAATACACCCATAGAATCAGTCTGGCAGAGGAGGCAGAAATCATGGGAAACTAAAGAAGATTTCATTTTTAATATCTACAACCAGCAGTCTGGCCCATGGAGGCTGCAAAGATTAAAGAAACAGTGACTATTGTGAAACTATGATTTAAGGGGCTTTATTTGAGTTCCATGGATCTCTTAAATACCCAAATTTGAAGGGAGAGGAAGCATGAGTTAAAGAAATACTTCATGATAAAGGTTGGAGACAGTATATCACATCTACTGACCCAGGTTCAGCTACACCACATACAGTTATTCAGTAAATGGGTGGCCCTCTTCAAAAGTGAGTAATAATCTGAAAATTATTAATCTTCATTATTAAATGATTATTAAGACTTATACATAGAAAGAAGAGGAAAATGACAAGAGTAAGGAGCAAATAAACCTTCATTGAGAGAGGACTTACTCAAGGAAAAGACAGAATGCCTCTGGCAAATAGTTCTCCAACGTCTCAAAAAAACTAAGGAAATGCAATTGTTCTAGAAAGAGTGTGAAGAACTGACAAGATGATAGAAAGTGAAGAAAGCAATCTGGTAGTGTTTGGGGGTGATCAACGTGCCATATAGGTTACAAGCAACAAAAAAATTAGAATAAATGGGACTGAAAATGTAGTTGGGCATATAGTAATCAGGAAACCACAAAAGCAATGATAGAGGTAGACAATGGAGAGCCAACAACTATACAATTTGCGTTACCAAATTAAACAGACTAATGTACAAAATATTCAGAAGTATAATAAAGAGAATTTTTTGCAAAAAGGCTCAAACGTGCAGGTAGGAAAGGCATATTCTGACTCAGACAAACACTGATACAAAAACATTAACACTGAGCTACATCCTAGTGAAATTACCAAACTTATTACGTAAAGGAAGAATCTCCAAGAATTTCCAAACAGAAAAGATAGAAAACCTAGTCTGTCTTCAGCCTTCTTCACAACAACTGGGGCCAAAAAGAACAGTAGAATAGGTAGAGTTCTGAGGGAAATCCAAGGGTCCAAGATTTCATACCCACCTGAGTAATCCTTTGTCCACATAAGTAATTAATATAATGCAGCCTTGGAAAATTCAGGCAATATAGCCCCCATTTATTTTGTTCTTCTATTAAATTCAAGTAAAATTCAATGTGATTTTTAAATTTTAAAATAGCATAAATACCGTGATCCTTTCTTAATTAAATTTAATTAAATTAAATTTAAATTAAGTTTTGAATTGAATTTTTAAAAATCAGCTATATCATATTTATGACAATAGTAAATCATTATCCGTTCAAAAGGAAGAAAACTTTATACCACTAACTGAAAAACTCTAAAATTAAGGAGAGCATGGATTGGATGGAGCACTGGGTGTTATATGCAAATAATGAATCATGAAACACTACATAAAAAACTAATGATGTACTGTATGGTGACTAACATAACACAATAAAAAGGAAGGAAGGAGGAAAGGAAAGGAAAAATTTTTTAAAAATGTAGATAGATAATAACTATTGACTCCTTGGTGCAAAAAGATTCTGCTGAACTAAAAAGTGATTGGACGATGGTGGTAAGGTATGGCATGCAGGAAAATAGCAGTTGACCAAATCTGACCTTGACTCATTTGACAAACATTTATTGAACATCTACAGTGTGCCAGCATCTCTACTAATTACTAGAGCTACAAAATCAAATAAGACCTAGTTCTGACTCTCAATGAACCTAGAATCATGTTACAGATTCAAGGGATGGTGTCTCAACCTACTATTGACATTGGATCAGGTAATTCTTTGTTGTGGGAAGTAGTTTTGTGCATTGTAGGATGTTTAGTATTATCCCTGGCTCTACCCACTGGGTGCCAGCAGCAGCCCCAACTTGTGACAACAAAACTATCTGCAGCCATTGCCAAATGTTGCCAGAGAGGGAGGTTTGTAAATCCCCCTCTTACAGTTTGAAACTACTATTGTAGAGGGGGATGGAACTGCAGGGATACAAGACAGAGTGTCCTGTTCTAGGTCTTCTTATTTTCAGGAAGACTTGGGGGGTATTTTCTTTATGTGCTCATTCACATTTCCTCTCGCAGATAAGTTAGACTATCTGGATGTGTTACCAGACAACTGCAAGCTCATGGGCAAACCATGAAGACATTTTTGGATATAATCTTTCCAATCTAAAACATTAAAAAATGTAAACCAGAATTATAAAATTATATCCCCCGTTTCCTTGTTCTTTTTCAGTCTCTCACACCTACCCAAGATACCCAACGTATCTCAAACCCATGACTTCCAATTAAAGTTTAAATCCCAAATAGCCGTTAATGAAAGTGCTAGGGGATGACTTCTAGAGAGGTTTCCATTATTTGCATGAATGATAGATTAAAGTCTGTCTCCTCTGTTCAGAGGAGCTTGTAAACTCCTGCTGAGGGACAGAAGTCAGTTTTTACTTACCACTACTCACCCCAGTGCCTAGGGAGCAGGGGCTTAATGTTGAGATGACTCATTTTAATCTGACCCTTTTGAAGTCAAACCTTAAAGATGCAGACAACAAACATTTCTTGATGTTATTTCAAAGCCCATGACAGTGGACCAGAGATTTTTCGATGTAAGGTTCATTTTCTTATCCCTTAAATCATATTCTATAGGAGGCTCTTTATTTTGCCTGAATATAGGTTCAGTTGTGTCTACCACACCCAGATGTATCTACTTAAAGCCCAAGTCTGGCCATGCACATTTCCTGCTCTAGGGCCCCAGTGGTTTCTGATAAAGGATGAACCCTTTAGCTTAGTAACTCTGCTATTCTTTTCTCTTCTCACACTATGAAATAATACTTCCTATTTTCCTGCCTCTACTTCATTAGGCTATACCCTTTACTAGAGAGACTTCTTTCGTTTTCTTCTACCTATGAAACTCCTACACTTTCTATGAAACCCATATGAAAAATACCTTCCAGGGTATCTGGCTGGTTTAGTCAGTAGAGCATGAGTCTCTTGAAATTGGGGTTGTGAGTTTGAGCCTCACATTGTGTGTAGAGATGACTTAAACTTTTTAAAACAATCTTCCTCTAGGAATATTTTCCTAATTTGACAAACAATATAATTGCTTTCTTTGAAACCCATATTCCATCTTCTCTTTTCTTATGGCTTTGCCATACTATGCCTTGTAAATATTTAATACTTATCTCTTCACTCCCAAAACCCAAAATATGAGTCTTTTGAGGTCAGGAACTGTGTGTGTGTGTATGAAATCTTTATGCTTCCATGGTTCCCATACAACATGCTTTGTAGCTAATAGATTACTGGCAGATGTTTTTCTGAATGTGACTGAAGATTAGAACCAGAACAGATAAACCCTTGGAGAGAGCTTCTTTTCCTCCCTCTGACAGAGAGGATTTAAACTCTCATCTCAAGTTGTTAAAGAGATAAGTCTCCATTTCTCCAGATATACAGTCTGTTTCCTAAGTAATAATAGCTTTTAACTGAACTATGATTAGAAGAATTTAAACTGTGCAATACCAGCCTCACATAGAATTTTGATTTGAATATCTCAAATTTCCATCAAGAAAAGGTCTGATATATTCTGAATTTTGCAAATCCTGGTGTCAGTCTTGCTATGACTTTACTGAGATATCCTAAGTTAGACAGTAATATGTCTTTGATTTCAGATCTATAAAATGTTGATCTGAAATATATTCGGGCCCTGACCTTACATATGAGAGTATTAGGAAAATTTCACTTGATTATGTAGTGCTATTATTTTGATTGAATATTTCATTAACATACTAAATTGAGAACTTCTGAATGCTTGGGCTGATTCTTTAATTTTTGACAGATAAACTTACTTGGCTTTTTGGGGGGAAGAGAGCAAAATTAGTCTGGTTATCTTTAGATTCTGAAATTAATCGGTAATAAAGGTCAATGGAGATGTTTCTCCCAGTTTTTCCTCTGGCTTCCTGCCTTTTGGCCACTCCACTCCTGATTTTTGGCTTACTTGATAGTACTTTGGAAAAATGCAAAGAAATTAAATTCAAATCAGCCAATTTTGGAGGTTGTGATCAGCTCTAGTAATAGTTTAGTGAAGGACAAATTATTGACCACAATCTGCTCCCTTAAGTAGGTACAGATTTCAGTTGTCTGTGTTATTTTAATTATCTATTGCTCTAGAATAAGAAATTCAGTGTTGGGGGCACCTGGGTGGCTCAGTGGGTTAAAGCTTCTGCCTTTCAGCTCAGGTCAAGATCTCAGGGTCCTGGGACTGAGGGCCGCATTGGGCTCTCTGCTCAGCAGGGAGCCTGTTTATTCTGCTCCTCTATCTGCTGTCTCTATGCCTACTTGTGATCTCTCTCTCTCTGTCAAATAAATAAATAAAATCTTAAAAAAAAAAAAAAGAAATTCAGTGTTAGCAATATTTTCAACATTTTACTGTCCTGGTCCAGTGGGTAATAAATGTTTTAAGCAATATGTGGGTACTTAAAAAAAAAAAAAAAAAAAAGCGAGTGCCTTAAGGTGTTCATTGCTAATTTAAATATAAAAAGAATTTTTTTCAGAGTTAATGGTACCTACCTTTCCTCCTATTTTAGGCAGCTCATGGCCGAAGGGGACATACAGGCCCACAGGTACAATGAGTTTTTTACTTAACTCCAAATGATAAGTATTTTGTGTCCAATCAAGGAGTAAGAATAAAGACTCTGGGAAAACTCTTTCAAAACTAAATATCTTCCACTTTTTGATGATATTGTTTGTGAAACAAAATGTTAGAAATCTTTTAGGCTACGATTTTAAGAACTCAAATCATAATATGAACATTTGGGCATTCCAACTAAGACTATAAAAAAAAAATTAATGACAAGGGACACTAGTTGGCCCAAGTACTATTAAATTTAACTTTGGATTTCAAGTGCAAACTAGTAACTCAGTTGAGCGATCTTTTAGATTTTTATTCAGTTGACTCTGAAATCTTACAATTTACATAAGCCCTTTTTAAACTGAGAGTATGTACAGTGAAACCTTAATACATATTGGACATTCTGAGTATTTTATTCAATAGTTGACTATACCAAATATTGTATCATATCTTCTTTGTGTATGTATCATATCATGTTCATGATATACATGCCTCATGTATCTATAATATTTATGAAAAAGAAATTGTTACTTAGAATTTATGAAACTGAGGAAACACAGATCCTCAGGTTGAAAATACAATAAGGGTAAGCAATAAATCCACTCTGGATCACATCATAGTGAAACTCTGGAATGCTAAAGGTAAAACATCTTAAACATGACCAGAGATGAAAAACATTTTACCCATGAAAGGAGTAACAAATTAGTTTGCAGTAGACTTGTATTTGGCAATAAAACATGCCTGAAAACAAAATGATATATGCAGATACGAAAGAAAAATAGCTGTTAATTGAGAATTTTATGCCTAGCTGAATTGTGAATGAACATGTAGACATTTTCAGACCAATACTAAGAGAGTTTACCACCCACAGACATTTCTCACACACACTTCAAGGTTAGACTTCAACAAAAAGGAGAGAAAATTCAGAATAACAACATGAAATAAGATTGGGGAGAGAAAGTGTTGAGAAATTCCTCTGAGATCTAGGAAAAGGCAGTTAGGAAAGGACATTTAATCATATCAGTGTTAAAACTGGGGCATAAACTTGGGCTATCCCAATAGATGACTAAATTATGCTTTTTATCCTTTCTCTTTGGAATTCTTATCTCTGTAAAAGTTCAAAGGCAATATGAAGATACTATAGATATCTAATCTATTTGAATATAATGTTGTATATTTGACCCATAGATATCTAATCTATTTGAATATAATGTTGTAAGATGTCTGGAAATTTTTGGAGAAAATGTAAAGCAAACTGAGTTTTTCCAGGCCAAATGCCCAAGTGAGATATATTACAAACATTACAGGAAAAAAAAAAGTGCGTGAGTGTATATACATATAAAGACTTGAAAGCAAAGATACCCACATAGTACCTGTGGTTATCTCTGCTTGATGAGATTTTAGAAAATTATTATTTCTTTATTTTTCATATTTTTGCCAAAGGTCCTGCACTGACACTGTGATTAAAAATATATAATCTTGTACATAAAGGATACAAAATTCTCAGGAAACAGTGTTAACAGGTTGATTCTCTCTCACCACAGGGGAAAACGGGCATCCCAGGCCCAGATGGACTTGAAGGCTCATGGGGACTTAAGGGCCCTCAGGTACGTAACAGAACTAATCAGGGTTTGAGAACATAAAGAAGTATCTGGAGTCTTGATGGAATCCTTTAAACCTCATTGCGGAAATACAGATGTTTAAAGTGTGTTCAGGGAAATAAATAAGGAAGAAACAAGTCCAGAATTTGGTCTCATTTAAGTTTTGTCCCATCAAGAGGTGAAAAGAGAAAGAACATGCTGGGTAGGGTCCCTGTGCAATGAGTTTAAGCTAGCTAGGATATTCTAGAAGAGACCTTAAGACAAAGAAAATGTTGAACCCCCAAACTGGGAATTTTGGTCAATGTAGCACAGTAAGAACTCTGTGTTACATATCTGGATGCCGGCGTGGCAGAAAAACTGGCTCTACTCTAGGAAAGAATTGTTCCAAATACAGCTGAAGTCTACAGCGGGGTGATCTATAGTGTGGCACGCAGCCTACTTTCTTGCTCACTTCCCCAGAGAGCAGCCTCCAGCACTTTTTCCTTTGCACAAATAAGCCATGGTTGGCTCTTATGCTGATCACATGAGGGGAAAGAAGCATATGCCAGAAAGAGCAAAGTGTAGCCTGAAGTAATACTGAGAAGGGAAAGGAAGTCCTAGAAAAATGCTGAGATGAAGGAAAGGAGGTCAGACTATAGAAAATTAGAATATAGTTTTTTTCTCTCCAAACTTTGTTTTGAAATCTTGAAAAATAATTTGGTTGTCTGGTAAATGCAGGACAAGCAAAGTTTCTATAATTTTTCAAGGTTTTAATCCACATTTAAAAAAATAACTATTATGTGTTGGCAGCTTAGTATATGGAAGTTGGGCGAAATATCCTCAGACATCAGATGAGAAATTGTGTTCACATTTTTACCAAGACTCCAGAGCAATAAACACTCTGCACCCTTGGGCCTCTATCTCTTTTGAGCTTGATTGCCTTTTGTTTGTTAGTTTTACTTGCCAGCTGAGGGAAATTTACTTGTGTTATTTTCAAGTGAGCGGTATTTACCATTGGTATTGTAGGGAAACATTTCAGTAGATTGGCTGGCTTTTTTCATGCTAAACAAATAATACAACAACATTCCTTCTTTCACTTTACAGACTCTTTCTTCATGATGTAGTTTAAAAGGAAATGAAAAAAACAAACGCAGCATGAAGGTTGCTCTGCTTAATGTACAAAGGCAACAATTAATGGGCAATATAATGTTCTAGAAGTAGAAATATCCAGATTTCATCTTACCACATGCTATATATTATGACCAGTCTTCAATGTGGTTATTGACTAGAAAACTCATTTTAATATTTTGCTTTCAGATTATATAATTAAATATTCTTTTCCTTATCACATAAAAAACATATGCATTTGGAGTCTAAAGATGCTTAGGATGATTAGAAAGCAATACTGAAAAATTCAACTGTTCAGTGTTTATTCAGTTGACTATAAATGCCCCCAACTACCTAAGCTGCAAATTGGACTCTCAAAGGAGGAGAGCTCACAGATCAAGACAGAGCCAACGACATGAATGGAGTTCTCTTTCCAGTTTTTGTCCATGTGACTAACTTATCATGTCCATCTTTAATATTCAGTTAATATTCAAGTGTTCTCTTCTAGAAAGAAAATAATGCTTTAATTCTCTGTATGCTCTGTATGTAGGGTCCCAGAGGAGACACTGGTGTGAAAGGCGAAAAAGGAGGTCTGGGAAGTAAAGGTCCTCAGGTATGTAATGAGAGAATATGACTGCATCTGGCTTTGATCCTGGCTTTAATATGGATGTCTTGAGTTCAGTGTTCAGTGTGATGGCCACATCATACTGTGGTCCCTACCGTGCAGGGTGGCCTTTCTGTCAGACACAGAGGTGGAAGATGGCGTCTAGCCCTCTTCACCTCAACATCTCAGCCATTACTGGGAAGTTAAGTATTCCTACTCTGTAGAAATCAGGTCATGCCACTCCCCTGATCTCCTCAGGGCTTCCCATTACACCAAGAATACGACTTTCTTAAGTGCTCCTTAACCTAGCTACACATGATAATCTCCTGGGAATTATAAAACACTCCACCACCTGGAACCCACCCCAGACCATTTAAATCAGAATCTCTGAAGGTGAGGCCAGGGTATCAGTAACTTTAAATTCTCCTCAGGTGATTCCGATAGACCCAGCATTGGGACTGACTTTCCCACATCATTTCACCAACTTCATAGTGCCTGAGAATCATCAGGACACCTTGTTGAAGTGCAGATCCTGAGGTTCTACACTTCCAGTGAGCTCCCAGCCAGTACGGATGTTGCTGGTTCCCAGGTCACACTGGAATTGCAGGTCCCTACATGATCTGGCCATTGCCTAACTGCTATTATATTCGTTTAGCTTTTTGTCTCCCCTTCTACAAACTCCCTGAAGGCCAGAACTTGCTTTGGCTTATACTATATCCCAGAGCCTAGAATAACAAAGCTGCCATACAGTAGGACTCAACATATATTTATATGATGAATTTATTAGTAAATGAATGAATGAGACACAGTTGGGACTTGCACTTGACTAATGGGATAAAGGGAATACATTACTTTGTGTCCATCAGGCAGTGGTCCAACACATAAGTGAATGTGTTCATCATCAAAATATTTAAGAAGCCATTTGCATAAACCTATATCTCATGATACAGTATTTTAAAGCATATTAATTACTGCTCATGAGGATATTTGTTCCCAGTTTGATGAACGTAAAACTTTAAAATTTTCATTGTAGAACTAAACTGATGAAAAGTAACAGTTTTGTATTCACATGCTTGAATCATTTAAAACTTGCTGGCAGGGTGCCTAGGTGGCTCAGAAGGTTAAGCCTCTGCCTTTGGCTCAGGTCATGATCTCAGGGTTGTGGGCTCGAGTCCCACATTGGGCTCTCTGCTCAGGAAAGAGCCTGCTCCCCCATTTTTCTCTGCTTGTCTCTCTGCCTATTTGTGATCTCTCTCTATGTCAAATAAATAAATAAATAAAATCTTTAAAAAAAAAAAAAAAAGCTTGCTGGCACCACAAGTTGGGATTTTAAAAAAAAGACCAGCAAATGCCAAGGGATCAGACGATTATCTCATCTGTTTATATAAGATATTGAGATATATATGGGTTGAAATCCAAAGAACTTGGTGATTCCCTTCTTCTAGAAACCAAAATGGTATCCAAGTGGCTGTTACTCAAGTAAGTTATTCCATTTTCCCTATAGTGTACTTGTCTGAGTGAGACCCCTTTAATCTTACTTTGGCAAGATTGATTATAGTTATAAATCATTCAAACTCTTGGCATGCCAGCATTAGTCAAAAGGTACCACTTCTCTCCACCCCTTCCGTTTATCTGGCTAGAAATCATGGTTTTCTTTCTTTGCTTGCTTTTCTTGAAATATGCTTGTCAACACAGTGAAAGTGCCATTCAAAGATGTGTAGAATTTTCTATATTCAGGATGTGATGAATGGGATCTCAAAATTGTTTTTTCCAAAGGAAAACCATAGGAGACAAACACCATCAGGTACACAAGAAAGCGTTATTCTTTATTGGCTTTATAAATCCACTGACATAGGCTTAAGAACTAGCCACTTGGGTGGAATAAAGGAGTGTTTTTTGTTTTGTTTTGTTTTTTTAAATAAGTTCATGCCCAGCATGGAGCCACACACAGGGCTTGAACTTAAAACTGTGAGATGAAGACCTGAGCTGATACCAAGAGTCAAATGCTTAAGCAACTGAGCTACCCAGGCACCCCTCACGGGGGTGTTTTTTAATTGAAGACTTTAATTTTTTCTTAGGATATATTTTTTTAAAAAAGCATGTGATTTCTGTTGACAATATTCTGAAGGCTTATTAATTTATGCAGTGTTGGGGCATTCTGTATAAATCAAAATGTGTTAATCCAATCAAGTATATGGCTATGACATAGAAGAAACATAGTCCATGCACAATGAAAAAGAAGGTATAACTTTGAAAAGAATGACATGGGCCACCTGGGTGGCTCAGTCGTTGAAGTGTCTGCCTTCGGCTCAGGTCATGATCCTGGAGTCCCAGGATCGAGCCCCGCATCGGGCTCCCTGCTCGGTGGGAAGCCTGCTTCTCCCTCTCTCACTCCCCCTGCTTGTGTTCCCTCTCTAGTTGTGTTTCTCTCTGTCAAATAAATAAAATCTTAAAAAAAAAAAAAAGAAAAGAAAAGAATGACATATTCTTTTATATCTTCCTTTGTTCCCTTCTTGTTTGGTTTACCCTAGGGCACTACACTAATGCAATCACTGTCTAGAAAAGGAATGGAAAATCAGACATGCATACTAATTCTAGTTAGTGCTAGAATTATTCTTAGTTGTTTTAGTGAAATAGTCCCTAATGTCACATGCAATATCAAGAAATGTTGGAATTATTCCATGCAAATTTGAAATATAAAGTGGAATTTCTGTTGTCATCTTTATATAACATAGTGGTCAAAGTCATAGTGCCTGAAAACCAAGCTGCCTGGGTTTGATTGCCAGTTTTGTACTTTCCAGGTGTGTGGCTTTGGGTAATTTATTTAACCTCTCTGTGCCTTGGTTTTCTTTGCTATAAAATAAGGATGGTAATAGGAGCTACCTCATCAGGTGAAAATTAAATGGTTTAATATAGTTTGGTTCTTAGAACAGTGCCTGCAGTATAAGCACTATGTAAGTGTTTATTACTACTATATTGCATCACTACTACCTAATTTAGCAGGGACGTTGTATGCCCAAAGCATGAGAGTCTCCAAGGAAAGCCATGATAATACAATATAACAATATGTAATCTGAACTGTCATGATTGGATTTCATCATTCTGCATAATCTAGGTTGGATGACCCATCAACCATTTCTTTACTCAAATATTTTTCCTGTGTGTAAGTCCTATATAGCAGGCTATATAGTAGGATCCTATAATAGGATAAAAGGACATGCTCCAGAGGCACCTCAGTGGCTCAGTCGGTTAATGTCTGCCTTCAGCTCAGGTCATGATCCCAGCATCCGGGGATCCAGCCCTAGTGTCCTCCATGTCCTCATCAGGCTCCCTCCTTCGTGGGGAGTCTGCTTCACCCTCCCCTGCTTTTGTGTTCTGGGTCTCTCTCTCTCTCTCTCTTAAGTAAATAAATAAAATATTTTAAAGGAAAAAAAAGGACATGCTCCCAATCTCATAAAGGACACAAACGCAAACAAATAGTTGAGATGTGACGTACTGAATGTTAAAACATAATTACCCCCAGGGTAGAGTGGTGGGAGCAAGGATGACATTAGAGCAGGAGAAGAGTGGTTTAGCTTTTGCATGATAGGGAGGTGTTTTCCAGGTGACCAAAGGAGAGACAGGCATCTGGGAAAAGGAGCCAGGTAGTCTAAAAAGAGATATCAAAGTGAGTTTGAGGAACTATAAATGGTTCAACATGGTTGGAGTGCAGGATGCATGAAGGATTAGAAGTTGAGGTTAGAGGCTGTGTCTTAGATTAGCACTGTCACGATCAACATCTCCTATATCTTGGGGTTTGTTCTTGCATTCGCCCACGTCTTGCTGGCCCTTGTCTTTTATTTTCTAAGAATTAGCTCATATCTGACTCTTAAAGACACTGAACATTTAATCTCCCTGGGTAGCTCCAGCCCAGCCTGACAATTTACTGATTGTCTGTGAAGGCAGGGTTTTACCTCCATGAAAATAAGTAACATGATTCCTTTTGAAAATGAGAAGAACCTGAACCTCTTGCGCCTGCCCAGCCATATTCCATCCAAAGTCGGGCTGTCCTTGGCACTGCCCCAGTCATTAATCCCAAACTCCTACTTCAATCCTTTCTGATAAGATGCTATCTAAGGACGGTCTTTAAAAACATTTAAATTCTAAACATCTCCTTGCCATCATCACTTAGTGCTTGTATTAAGCAGTTGTGATTGCAGAAGCCTCTGTGGCAGAGTGTAAACATGAGCAAAAGACCCCCAGCCCAAATCCTGAGAGTGGAGGGTAGAGCTGGCGCCAGCCTTCTGCATCAAGCTTGGAGATTCGTATTTTAAAACTCCAGTCTCAGGTGGTGCGTGATTAGTAAGATTTGAGAATCCTGTCCCAGATGCAGGCCTCAGAACAGCAGAAAGAGTGGCCAGGAGTTCAGTGTCAGAGTCAGAATCAGGCTCAGTTCCCATCTTACCTGCCTATTAACAGTGATTTAGAGTTAAATGCTTTGATAATCTGATTTTTATTGGGAAACAGTGGTGTCAATGATATGTATCTTGTTGTGACTGGGAAAGTCTGTATAACTATATAACAATACATACTTCTTAGCATAGTGCTTTTCAAAAAATAAATGCTCAATGAAAGGTTGGCATTACAGCAAAGCCAACAAAGATTTCACCTCTTGCTGGTTCCCTTTTCCTTAAAGTGCTCTCATCTTCTCTTTATATTCCATAGATGCTCTTGCCTTGAAATCAAAGCAATGTTTTGACTCCTTGATAGTTTCAAAGAATACGTGATCAACATCAATATCTTGGGGGTGGCAGGGAATTTTTCATCTTTCCTTTAAAAATGTGGTCCCTTATACAACCAGCAGTATTTGAGTAGTTAATATGTCCGGGTAACCATTTACTGAAGCTTGAGACCTATTCAAGGATTCACAAACCCCAGCCTGGTATTTTGTGTGGTCCTGCACAGGAACTAGAATCGGGTTTTCTGCTGTTCTGATGACCATGCCCTGTCTGCATGTATGCATCCATCCACCCAAGAACTCTTCCATTTTGGAGGGCTTTCAAACAGGATAATCTCTCATTGTTCTTGTGTTGTTGCTTGAAGTGACTACACATGAGGTAATTTCCTTCATCTCATACAGCTTGTTATGTTGTAAGGAAGTCCAGAAATTGAGCTCCTAGGCAAGACTTCCAATTTGCCCCTTATTGTTAAGGACAGTTGAAATCTTTCTAATTTATCCTTCTGTGAAGTACATAAACAATGCCATATGGAAAATAAAACTAACACATCATTTCATCCCTCTTGGGGGCTATTCCTGGATAGATGCATGGATAGCTAGATGAATGGATGGGTAGATTGTTGGGTTCTAGGTTTTATACTAAGTTCCAGAGATAGGAAGCCAATAGGGTATGCCCCTTCCTTCAAGGAATGTACAGGCTAGTATCTAGGAGATGAGAGAAAGCAATAAATGAACAATTACTTACAGAGTAGAGAAATTTGGGGGATAGTTGTGAGACACAACAGAGCCAGGCGGTTCAAGTACTCTTGAAACGGTGATGTTAAAGGTAAGATTTTCACAAGAGGGAGCTTGTATCTCCCTCCAGACAGAAAAATGGACCAGCTAAGGGAATAACTTGCACAAGTGTGAAGACCTAAGACAACAAGAAGTATTTGGTGACTTCAGACGATTTGAGCATGAACATACAGTGATTGAAGTAGTCCCAGATGACTATGGAGACCTGCAATACCAACATGTGGAGTGATTTTATATATTAATAAATAAAGACCATCAACTTTATTCTGAAAACTACTCAGAATTTAGAATTTCAGAAAAAGTGGCAACATCAATCTGACATTTTAAATTGAAAGGGAAAAGGAGAGAAGAATGGATTAGAGAGGGGACAGGTTATAGTCACAGAATCCAGGAATTTAGACAGAAGGCAGAAAGGTCTGAAGGTAGGTGATAGCAATAGGAATGGAAGGGAGAAGGTAGGTGATACTGGAAGAGAGATGGCTACAGAAAGGCAATAGAATCTGCAGGACTTCCAGCTGATAGGTTTTGAGAGATGAACTAAGGAAGGGCTCTAGGATGATTCCTACATTTCTAGCCTGGGTTTCAGGGAGGAAAAGGGTGGCACCATTTCTTAATAAAGAGAATATGAAACTGAGCATGACTTACAGTAAATTTAATTATCTTTGGTAATCATTTCCTATGGGATATCCAAGAGACATTTTAATATATGAGTTTGGCATATATGGTTTGGGCAGGAGATCCATGTATTTAAGAGTTATTTTGTAAAGTGGTATATAAATTTATGGGGGTGTCACTCAGGAGGAGGGGATAAAGTGAGAAAATAAGGTCCAAGGATAGAGCCTTGGGGTACATAGAGATTTAAGAGGCAAATGGAGAAGAGACCAGAGAAGGACCAGGAAGTCTATGGTGTTACAGAAACTAATGGAAAAGTTTCAAAGAATATGTGATCACACTCAAATAAGGTAAGAAGAGAAAACAGTCTAATTAGATTGGAAAATGAAGGTCATGGGAGCTAGCCTCAGGCACTGGGGGAAGTGAGATTTCAAAGGGAAAAGGTTGAAAGTTTTTGAAGTTGAAGAAATTGAGATTCTTTTTTTGAGATAAAGAGAGGAAAATGTGGAAGGCTGTGGAAAGATCATTATTATCCTCCCTTAGTGACCAAATTTACTGTTCAACAATCTTTCCCATTGGGAAATTTTTTGTCCAACTTACTACATTTTTAATTTTTTTAAAGATAAGGTTAATGTCATAATTTTTTCTGAATAAAATTTAAGTGTCATGCTTACTATATACAGATTTGGTTTATTTTTAAATTACAGTAGCCATGGCCCCCAAAAAAGAAATTTTTAAAAATATTTTTATTTATCTGGCAGAGAGAGAAGGAACTCAAGCAGGGGAAGTGGGAGAGGGAGAAAACTGGCTTCCCTCTGAGCAGGGATCCCAATATGGGGCTGATCCCAGGACCCTGGGATTATGAAATGAGCCAAAGGCAGATGCTTAATGACTAAGCCACCCAGGCTCCCCCTCAAAAAATTAAATAAATAAGTAAATTTGAAAATGATTTCAATTCACTGGTGTTGAGATTATTTACAAGTACCTATGTAAACATTTTAACCAAACAAGATTTCTGTTGTCGTATATTTGGATATCCCAAAGGAAAAATCTGATCCCAAGTGTTAATAACACAAGAAGGCAATAGGGCTGTCTCTGAATTGGGATTTTTAAATGTTCATCTCTAAAGCTATCCCAATAAAACATGCTTTCTTGAACATTAAAGAGACGTCTATTATATCAAGTAGATTTTCCATATAGATGTGTGGTATGTTTATCCCTCTGTTTAACTTTTGTTCTGTTCTTCAGTAAGATCTTAAAGCTTTCTTTATATAGGTCTTTTATCTTTCTTATTAAATACTACATAATTTACAGGTTTTTTTCTTCCTAGTGGTAAATGGGAATTTATGTACATTTACTTTTCTAACTTATCAGTAGGAAAGAGAAAACTATTTCAGAATATTTATCTAGTACACCTGAACATATCTGAAGATATTAATGCTAATTATTTTGGTAAAGTTTCTTGAGCTTTCTATTAGACAAATTATATTGTTTGCAAATAAATAAATATTTACCTTAAAAAAAAATGTTTTCTACCAAAACAAGGAACAGACATAACACAGTTCAAGGCAAATGTCACTTGGAATGCCTTCTTTAAATGTTAAACATTTTAGCAACATCTGCTATAAAAGCAAAACAGTGAGAGGATAAAATCTCTTTGGAAAATAAGACTCACAAGAAAGCATGACCATTTAAGGCCACATCTGGCATGAATTACTTTATTAATTTTCTTTTATTTACTAGTTTTTATTTGACAGCTGTTATATTTTTTTTCCCAGAGCAGAAATCAATAAAGCCATAACTCTTTTCCCATCTGTGGTTCATTTTCCTCTTAGAAGAGACACAAAAAGGTTTAGGGGAAAGTTGCTTTATGCTCTGCTATATTTGTAATTTTTGTTTTGTTTCAGGGGCCTCCAGGACCAGGAGGAGAAGCAGGGAGTCCAGGCCATTTGGGAAGCCAAGGAAATAAAGTAGGTCACATTCGTTAAGGCCACTAAAATTAAGGTTTTCTCCTCAAAGTAAGTTGTGTCTTGTATTAGCCAGAACCCTTTCAACACTAAGGAGAACCTCTCATTGACCCTATACCCTGGGTTGATTCTTAGAGAGCCAGCAACATCGAAGGACGTTGTTGTGGACTACAGAGAGGTCAAGGATTCTGGCTTAGCATAATTTCATGAAGGGCTACACCCATCTTACCCAGGGGACCTCAGGAAAGAAGACTTCTGGGGAAGGCCTTCCTTTGCCCCTCTCTTCTCTTCCCTCCTGTCAATCTTTTCTTCTTTGTTTCCTCCATGCATGCAAACATTTGCTGAATACCTTTTAAGACAAAGTCACTCTATTGGTATTCTGTTGGATTAGAAACTCAGCTTTAGGAGAGTAGATGTCTTTGACTGCTCACTGATGCATCTTTAGTACTTTGAACAGTTCCTGGCACACAACTGCTTAGCAAATATTTGCTTAATGAAAGAATTTCTGGGTTGTATAATAGATATGACATGGAATCACTCCCCATAGAATTTAGAATATTTTCAAGACAATAATATATGACATAAAGTAGACCAGGACATGGGTCTGAGAATGGAAGTTTAAATATAGTATTAGTGAGGTATTTCTGGGCTGGGGAAAGAAACATCATAAAGGATACAGTCTTGGAGCAGACCGTAAACGATAAGAAAGACTTTGACAAGCAGAGAGGAGGCATGGAGGATTTCAGGAGAAGAAATTATGTGAAGGAAAGCACAGGGTTGGAAAATCCTGGGTATGGATATTTGGGGAAAAAATGATCCTATCTTATAGGCACATAAAAAAGTCTGTGGTCACTTGCTTTATTAGGTAGTCAGTACAGTACTGTTTACAATTTTTTTAGTGGAGTGTTTGAATGCAGCCAGACTTGGAAGGATTTTGAATAGGCTACTCAGTGTAGAAATATTTTGAAGGCTGAGGGATTGGCAACTAGGAGACTAGTGGGCCTGTTCTTCCAGTCTCCAAGACAAGCAGCGATTGGATGACTTAACAGGATGAGGATAGGAGGGGCTTGTGGTGATTCTGGAGGACTCCTCCAGTAGGGAACTAAGATAGAGAGAAGAGGGCTACATGACTTGTGGACTTCTGGCATGACTGTAGTAACCATCCCAGAAACAGGAAAGTCATGAGAAAGAGTGGTGTCAGAATGAAGGGAACCACTTGTTTGGGGGAATAGAGGAAAGAGTTTGGAGCTGGTGGGAAATGTGGTTTCAGAGGCATTTGGAGTTTTAAAAAAACTCTTGGTGGTATTTATGTGTAAGAAGTGTAAGAGGAGATAGTGAATTGTTAGAAAGGAGGGGAAAGAAACAAATGCATACTGGATGCTAAGAAGAAGAGTTGAGGAAGGAAAGGTCAAATGTATCAGCTGGTGCAGAAGAGGCAAGGAAAGAGGGAATTGAAGAAAGCATTGCCTCTGGTGGCTAAGATGCTCCAAAGAATATTTTCAAAAATGTAACCCTTAGGAGGAGGAGAAAGAAAGGGAAACAGCCTACAAAGGGACTGAACAGTATGTTGGTGAGGAAGAAATGGATTCAGGACTATAAAGTACTCTTTGAAGAAGCTAGGCTTGGAGGGCGGGGGGAGGACATTAACTACCAGTTTAGCACTGATTGAAGCTGGGTATTTGTTTTCAATGATAAGAGAAACTGTGTAGTATGCATAGGAGAGACTATATAGTATGTGTCTGAGCAAACAAAACAAAAACAGAGATAAAGAAGAAGATTGAAGATGTCAGAATAGATAATTAATGGAGAAATTTCTTGACACAGAGGATGAGAATGAGGACATTAGAAGAGGGGCTAGGTTTGTAATGAAGATCTGCTAAGAAGGACTGTGAATGTTGGAGGCCAGCAGTCGAGTGGCAAGGACCATTGACTGGAGGGTGAAATGAGATACATGGAAACAGGGATAATCAACTCCAGCAAGAAGGGATTCCTAGAGCATGCGCTGTAGCAATAGTAGTCTGAAAAGGAAAGTTTGGAACCGAGACAGTTGCTGCCTTCTTGCCCTCAAGGCTGCAGAAGAAGTGGGTGTCACTAATGAGAATCAAATTTATCTTAGAGAGGAAGGATTTATGTCTGTGTGCAGATGTCATGGATCCATAGAGAGGGCTTACCTATGAAAGTACTCCAAAGGATGTGACAGAAGGAACCAGGAGAGAGGTTGGCAGGAATGGAGGGCTCCTAGGGCCAGATAGAGGTGAGAGTATAGAAGGAGATGGATAGGAGCAGCATAGTTGTGCTAAAAAGATCATTATTAATAAGAGGGACTGTTAAAGGGAGCGGACAAGAATTTGAAATAAGGACCGTCAAAGCAAGCCCAAATCCTCTGGGAAGTCCCAAGATAAATTGAGCCCTCTAGATTCAATATTAGCTGAGATGAGGCCTAAACACTTACTCCTATCTTATTGCAAAAAGCTCAAGCTCCCAGGGAGGCAAGTACCTCATCGATCAATCCTGGGCTCAACGCCTGGCTATACCAGTAGCCGAGTGACCCTGGACAGGCCATATGGCTTCCCTTGTTTTCCTACCTTAAAGCAGATGTTCTCAAATTTCACAGTGTATGAGAATCAGATGAGAAGCTTATTTTAACAGGTATATTCTTGGGCTCCATTACCAGAGACTCTACCAGTGGGGGCCAGGAATTTGCTTTCCATGTGGCCCTGAGGTAATTGTGAGGCAGGTGGCCTCCAGAGAATACTTTGGGAGCCACTACCCTGAAGATATCAGGGAAGGTGATCTTCTGTTTCCCATCCGGTGGACATTTGTCCATTTACACTTTTCACACGTAACTGGATGGCCTTTCTATCCTTAAAAATTAATTAACCACTCCCACTCCTTAAGTGTGGGCTGCACACACTTCCACACTCATTCTTCCAAAGTGTACATTATGGGAGGGGCAGGGGGGAATGACTTGACCAACGCTACCTCAGCCAAATGGTCAAGGTTAACATGAGTAATGAGCCTGTGTTGATAGTATATTCTCTTGATATGTTGTGCTGGGAAATGGCACTTTACCTCTCTGGTCTTTACCCTCAAAACCCATAAAACCCAACTTAATCATGAGAAAAACCCCAATTGAGGGACATCTTACAGAATATATGAATGTACTACTCACAGCTGTTGAAGTCATCAAAAACAAGGACAATCTGATCAACTGTGTCACAGTCTAAATGAGCTTAAGGAGACATGGTATGGTACCCTGGATAGGATCCTAGAACAGAAAAAGGATATTAGGTAAAAACTTTTTAAAAATATGAATAAAATATGGGCTTTAGTTAATAATAATGAATCAATATTCATTTATGCATTATAATAAATGTGCCCTACTAACGTAACTAATACAGTGTTAACAATAGGCGGAGATAGATGTTGAATGTATAGGAACTCTCTCTACTATTTTAACATTTCTATAAATGTAAAATCTAAAATTTTAAGGCTTTAAAAAAAAAGGAAGTAACCTTCTTTTGTAAAGCTGTATTAACTTTAGCTTTCCCAAGTAGCTGGACTTGACTCAACATTATGCTGAGATTGATTTATAACCCACAGTAGATGTTCTACTAGTCAGAAGTCAGAAACTGTTGACATGGATGTCGTGCTACCTTGGTTATCTTGATTAGCACTTCAGACTAGATTAGTAAGTCTGTTGTCTTTGCAGCAGCCAGATGATTTGATGGATCATCTTGGAAACAATTTTGTTAATTTTTTTAAACAGTACAGAGCTTTCTCTTTGACTCATGGTAAGACATTTCCAAGGGTGTGGTTCATGGCACTGAGCTGCCAAGACGGCAGCTTGCACTAAGCAATGCATCAGACTTTCTGGGACTTCATCAATAGAGGAGACCTCACTGGCCAACAACAGCAATTCCTTGCCTTACTTATATAACTGGGGGTCCTGACCACAAACCCATTGCCACTATGTTTGATACACATGGATGCAGTTGTATAACTAACTGGTCTTAGTACCACCACTTCCAATTTCCTTTACAAACAAACAACAACAACAACAACAAAAAAAAAACAGCAGCAGCAGGAAACTAATAAGGACATGTTTCATTCTGTTTGACAGGGAGAACCTGGAGATTTGGGAGAAAACGGAGCTATTGGCCTCCCGGGTCCTCGAGGCTTGCCGGTTTGTGTTTTACTTTTGACCTGGCCCCTGGAATCTTTTAATTCAATAGATATTCCATGTGGTTCTCTGAAGAGTACATGAAAGATACCACCGCAGTCTAGCCTGACAGATTTCTGGGAATTGAGATACTCTCCTCACCTTGGATTAGTTCTTTCTCCAGCTTACCTGAGGTGGCAACTTCCCAGGTACCGAACATCCTGGCTGGGATGCTTTTGAAGTTAAATGATAAACTGGAAAAAAGTTTATGTCTAGCATCCCCATAACCCTCCCCCCATTCTTTCCTCCCATCAGAACCTGTTCATCAGAAACGCAGCCCACACTCCCCCAGCGCTCAGGACTTCTCACAAAGACCTCCTTCAATGGTCCCGCAGTGGACACTGGCCACGCATTTAGGTCTTATTCTCCTCTAGCAAACTGAAAGGTGTTTAAAACACAGCTGTTAAACAGAAGAGCTAACACAATGACCTCCTTTCATTGAGATTACTGTATGCCTGAAATTTTCCAGTTAAGTCTTCCTAATAACACCATGAGAAGTTATAATTTTTAGTCCCCTTTTACAGATGATATGGGTGAGCCTAAGGGACAATGCACTGTCTCGATCCATCACAGAGAGTGGCCGTTAGTGCCCTTAGCACCAAATATTAGTTGCCAGCCCCAGAGAGAGGTTAACATCAATAATGATCCAGAGAGAGAACGCACTTCTTACTTTCTCCTAATCAGATCAAAAAACTGGGTGTCTCACTCTCATGGGAGTCAGCCTGCCTCCAGTTTGTAGTCTGGGATATTTGTAATTAATGCCTTCGTTTACAGGGTGATGATGGCAACCCAGGTTATGGTGGCACTGGGAGTAAAGGAGCAAAGGTAAGACACATTGACTGGAAGCTGAACGTTTCTATTTATTTTTTGTGGCTTGTGTGGGTTTTGTGGTCTTTGTTTTTGACACATTTAAGAGAAAAAAAGGCAGTGGATAGGGCAGTCTTGGACATTTGGAGATAGATTTTGATCACTTATTCATTGCTATCCCTTGGAGAATGTGGTAAAAGAACAAAAAATTTGATGGCTTGAGGTGCAGGCAGCAATTGAAAACTGTTCCTTTGTAAAGATGTGTGGTCAGGGCCTGACCTGTTCCAGCCCAAACAGAGCAACGAATCTCAGCAGCTCCGGGCTCAGGTTTACTTAGGGAGGCATTCCAAAGTGCTCTTCTTAATATGTTTAAATATTGGTAAGAGGTTTTACAGGGTCTTCTAAATGCATTGGGCCAAGCAATAAATCAAAAATAAAAACTTTTAACTTTGTATCAGAATTGTAACTTTGTATTTTGAATATTCAAGTGTCTGGAAGTAAGATAGATAAATTTACAAAACCAGCGATTTCTAGATACTAAAAGTTACTACATAGAAATTATAATAACAATACCCACAAAAACATAATAGAGTTTAAAATATCCTTTCTGCAAAATATTTGAGAACTATGACAAAAAAAAATTACTGAAATATAAAACTTCACTAAATGAAGACATCCAGATTCTCATTGGAAAGTCTAAAATGTTATAAAGGATCAATTTAATTCCAAGTAAAATCCCAGTAGGAACGATGCAAGAGGCTGTCGGCGAGGATAAACAAACCCCAAAAAACTAAAATTTCTTTGAAAAAAAGAAATCACTAATGAATGAGATATTTCCAGAGAAATTTCTCCTCAGAATAGCGAATTAATTGAAAACAATCTCCATATCTGATAAAGGGAAATATTAAGTAGCTTATAGCACTGGAATATTAGCTACTCTTAAAAATGAATGTTTATGAATTTTATAATCATGTAAAAAAATTATGTGACAGTATCAAGTAAAAAAATCAGGATATAAAAAAAATCAAAAAGAATATTTATCCCAGTTGTGCTAAAAATGCATTTTGAAGACCTTAAAGAAAATATGATAAAACATTTATAATGGTTCTGGGTAGTGAGATTTTATGTGATTGTTTCTTCTTTCTATTCTTTTGTTTTTTATAAATGAGGAGATTCTACTTGTAATAATCAGAAGCTAAACTTTATTTTAAATACATTTTTTTCATCAAATGAGGATTGTCAAATGTCTCCAATTATAGTCCATGGACTAAGTCAGGTAAACAGAGGCTTAGAAAACCAATGATCAAGTTTAGACTCTAGGCTTCTCAAGTTTCTCCATTGAAATATGTGTTAAGAGGACCGTTTCAGAAACACTTGACCATCTGGCTGGCTATCCTGTTAAATGCCTTCAGTAAAAGGAAAGCTGATTTATAATTCCTCAGATGTGCACATTTATCTAATTATCTAGGTTGTCATGATATTTTGGTATAAATAGCTTAATTTAGAAGTTGGAGCTATTTTCTCAAATAGTGCTATACAGTTTAATTTTCAGTTGTTTTGTCCCTTTATTGATTCCAAGATATTAAAACCAAGTAAGGCAGCCAGTAAAATTAAAGTCAGCACAAACTGACCTTGGTGAGGTCATATATTAATTTTCCATACTGTCAATTATAGGGACAAGAAGGATTTCCTGGAGAAAGTGGACTTAAGGTACCGTGTACTTCATATTAAGCAGATAGCAATCAGAAATGCTCCTGAGGCTATGAAATGTATCATAGGATGATAGAAGAATAATTATAAATGAATAAAAAGAACCTTTAGGGGGCACGTGGGTGGCTCAGTCGGTTAGGCGTATGACTCTTGGTTTGGGGGCAGGTCATGATCTTGGGGTTGTGAGACTGAGCCCCACATGGGACTCTACACTCAGTGTGAGATTCTCTCTCTCTCTCCTGCTCCCACCCCTACTCACTCACATACATACATTCTCTCTCTCTCTTAAAAAAAAAAAAGAAAGAAACCTTTATGAGGAAAACAGGGGAAGAAAGAAGCAGGCTTTTAAAAATATTTCATTTCTAGTTTTTAAATTCATAAATAAAGGAAGAAATCATCCCTCTTTTTCTTCTCACATGGACTCCCTCCCCTCTATCAGGTGTATTTTCTTCTTTGCTCAAGTGAAAGTAAAATGTAAGGAAAACCAAAACCTGAATTCTTCCCTTTGCTCAGTTTTTCCAATGTGATTATAAGTCACCTCCAATAATACGTATGTTAGCAATGATGCCTTTTACTGTAAGGCTATCACTTTTTTGTTTTTTACTTTTTTTTTATTGTTACTTAAATTTTTTTTCCAATGTTCCAAGATTCATTCCCCATTCCCGACACCCAGTGCTCCATGCAATAGGTGCCCCCAGTACCCACCACCAGGCTCTTCCATCCCTCCACCCCCCTCCCTCCAAGTCCTTGAGTTTGTTTCTGTGTCCAAAGTCTCTGTTGTTTGTTTCTCTCCCTGGATTACCCTACTTCCCATTTACTGGAAACATTTACTGAACTCAGGTCCCATGATGAGGACAAAATAACGGGTACTGTTCATGTCTCAGAGGAGGCTGTGTTGTGGCTGAAGAGAGGAAAACAGAAGTCAAACAATGAGGCTGAAAGTGTGCTGTGTAGACAGCTATAAAAATGGGTGGGGGATGGCAGACACTTGAAAGAAGACTGTTGGAGTTTAAAATGTATATGAAAAATATCTTCATGTTAGAATAATTTTAAAAAGCATTGAGATATAGCTCTTTGATTTTAATTACCATTGTATTTTTCTGAACTTGTTTAGGGTGAGATTGGGGACCCTGGTGGTCCAGGAGAAACTGGACCCAAGGGAGCTAGAGGCAAGACGGTAAGCTTCTTAGATTCCAGTGCCTTACCACCTTGTCTACTTTGGGAAGTCCTTTTCATGCTTTCACAGTCATTTGAGTTGTCAGTTGTTCCTCAAGATTTGCACTGTGTGTGTGTGTGTGTGTGTGTGTGTGTGTGTGTGGTGAAGGCAAACCTAGGGAAGGGAGATGGCTATATGGCTCATCTTCCAACACCAGCGAGAAGGCAAAGAAGGGTATGCTTTTAATGAATAAGTTCACCTGTTCTGACTACCAATGTACTATTCTTAACTCTGGAAATAGCATTTTGTCTTAGGAATCCTTGTGGTCAAAAATAGTTGTGTGCTGGCAAAATATGGTTAGTTTAATCCCATTTCCCTGGCCCACAGTGCAGCCTAATGTCCACTGGCATCTTGTTATTCACTGTTAAGTTTCTATTAAACTACTTTTAATGAAGTATACCCTAAAAGATCCTCTTCCCATTTAGCTTAAGAGAGTATTCTTAATTTTTATGATAAATTTTCCATTTATGACTGAGTATGTCTTTGTTATTCCCTAGAAGGACTTGGAAATGTCCTAAAGTTTTGGATCATTTGTAACGAACCCAGGTGTCTGATGTGACTCCTGGGTCTCCTAGGTATCAACATATTCGGGTTCCAGTGGGTTAAGAATGGATTTTTGCATTCGTTGACTCTTTATATTTATACTGTGTATAAATGACATGGCTGCTTTGTGAAAGAGACATTCTTCCGATAATTGCCTCTCAGTAAATTTGTCTCTTTAGCGCAGCGCAGCACTGATTGGGTAAACTGATCTTAACACCATGTTAATTAGCAGGAAAAGAAAAACAGAGTGATGCAACTTGAAACTTGAGGTTGTTTTCCAATTTTGTCATCATATTGTATTTTATTCTGATCCGATTTTTCTATTAAGTATAACAAGATCTTTCTGTATGGAGATTGGTGTTTTAGCTAGCCTATTGTTTAATTGCCTGCTCTTCTAAGGGGACCCTGTAGAAGCTGCTTTGCTCTCCTGTGTGTTTATTCTCTTTTGCATTATACTTGACCATTTCTAACTCTGTGACTCTCTCCAGGGTTTTTAAAATTTTATTGAAATATAATTGATATACAATATTTGTTTCAGGTATATGATGTAGTGATTCAACAGTTACATATATAACAAAATGCTCACCACAATATGTAGACACCTGTCACCATATGATATTATAATAATATTGACTATATTCCGTATGCTGTACTTTTCATCTCTGTGACTTATTTATTTTATAACTGGAAGTTTGTACCTCTTACTCCCCTTCACGCATTCCTCCACCCACCATTTCTCTGGCAACAACCAGTTTGTCCTCTGTATTTATGAGTCTGTTTCTACTTTTGTTGTTTTTCTGGTTTTTGTGCCATTTTTTTCTGTTTATTCATTTGTTTGTTTGTCTGTTTTTTAGATTCCACCAGTAAATGAAATCATATGGTTTTTGTCTTTCTCTGATGTATTTCACTTATCATAATACCTTCTAGGTCCAGCCATGTTGTCGCAAATGGCAAAATTCTATTCTTTTTTATGGCTGCATCATATATTACTTTCATATCTTAGATATTGAAAATAATACTGCAATAAACATAGGGGTGCAGATCTCTTTTTAAATTACTATTCTTATTTTCTTGGGGTAAATATCCAGAAGTGGAATTACTGGGTCATATTGTGTTTCTATTTTTAATTTTTTGAGGAAACTCCATACTGTTTTCCATCCAATTTGCATTACTACCAGCAGTGCATCAGGGTTTCCTTTTCTCCATATCTTTGAAAACACTTCTTATTTCTTGTCTTTTTGATACTAGCCCTTCTGACTGCTGAGGTGGTTTTGATTTGCATCTCCCTGATGATTAGTGATGTTAAGCATCTTTTCATGTGTCTGTTGGCCAGCGTACATCTTTGGAGAAATGTCTGTTCAACTACTCTGCCCTTTTTTTGATCAGATTTTGTGTGTGTGTGTGTGTGTGTTGAGTCATATGAGTTCTTTATATATTTTAGATATCAGTCCCTTATTGGATATACCGTTTGCAAATACCTTCTTTCATTCAATAGGTTGCATTTTCATTTTGTTGCTGACTTCCTTCATTGCACAAAAGCTTTTTATAGTGTGATCAGAATCCCAATTATTTATGTTTGCTCTTGTTTCCCCAGCAGACAGATCCAGAAGATTAGTGCCTGTGTTTTCTTTTAGGAGTTTTATGAGTTCAAGTCTTACGTTTAGGTCCTTAATCCATTTTGAATTTGTGTTTGGTCTAAGACATTGATCCAGTTTCATTCTTCGCATGTATCTGTCCAGTTTTCCCAGTGCCATTTGTTGAAGAGACTGTCTTTTTCCTGTTGAGTATACCTGCCATTTTGGTCATAGATTAATGGACCATATAAGCAAGCATAGGTTTATTTCTGGGTTTTCCATTCTGTTCTTTTGAGCTTTGTGTCGATTTTTGTGCCAATAACATATTGTTTTGATTATGACAGGTTTGTAGTATGTCTTGAAATATGACATTGTCATATCTCTGACTTTGTTTTTCTTTCTCAAAATTGCTTTGACTACTTACGGTCTTTTATAGTTCCATATGGACTTCAGGATTACTTGTTCTTGTTATGTGAAAAATACCACTGGTATTTTGAGAGGGATTGCACTGAAAATATATAGATTGCTTTGGGTAGTATGGGCATTTTAACATTCTAATTCTTCCAACCCATGAGCATAGGATATCTTTCTACTTGCTTGCCTCATTTTCAGTTTCATTCATCAGTGTCATATAATTTTCATAGTATGGGTCTTTCATCTCCTTGGTTAAATGTCTTCCTGGGCATTTCATGCTTTTTGATGGAATTGTAAATGGGATTGTTTTCTTAATTTCTCTTTCTGCTACCTTGTTATTAATATGTAGAAAAGCAAGACATTTCCTATGTTAATTTTGTATCCTGTGACTTTACTGAATTCCTTTATTCAAATAGTTTTCTGGTGTAGTTGTTAGGGCTTCCAATATATAATATTGTGTCATCTGCAAACAGTGACAGTTTTACTTCTTCCTTACCAATTTGGATGTCTTTTATTTCTTGTCTGATTGCTGCAGCTCAGATTTCCAGGACTCTGTTGATATAGGTGGTGAGAGTGGACATCCTTGTACTGTTCCTGATCTTCGAGGAAATGCTTTTGGTTTTTTACTATTGATTATGATGTTAGCTATGGGTTTTTTAATTGTGGCTTTTATTAGATTGAGGTGTATTCCCTCTAAACTCATTTTGTTGAGAGTTTTTGTCATGAATGGATGCTGAATTTTGTCATATGATTTTATTCATTTGTTAATGTGTTGGTATTATGTCGTTTTATTTGTGGCCATGAACTAGTCTTGTTCCCTGAAATAAATTCCACTTGGTTGTGGTGGATGAGTATTGTTGAATTAGATTTGCTAATATTTTGTTGAGAATTTTTGCATCTATATTCATTGGGGATATTGACCTGTAATTTTCTCTGTTTGTACTAGGTTGGTTGGTTGGTTTGTTTTTCCCAGTTTGGGTATTAAGGTAATTCTGCCCTCATAGAATGAATTTGGAAGTTTTCCTTCTTCTTCCATTTTGGAGTAGTTTGAGAAGAATAGGTATTAATTCTTCTTTAAACATTTGGTGGAATTCACCTGTAAAGCTATCTGGTCCTGGATATTTGGGGGGTTTTTTAGAAGTTTTTCAGGATCATTACTGGTCATTGGTCTGTTCAGATTCTCTTTTTTGATTCAGTCTTGGAAACAATGTTTCTTGGAATTTATCCATTTCTTCTAGGTTGTCCAATGTGTTGATATATAGTTTTTCAGAGTAGTCTCTTATGATCCTTTGTACCTCTGTATGTCAATTGTACCTTCTCTCATATTTCTAATTTGAGTCTTTTTTTCTTAATGAGTCTGGCTAAATGTTTATCGATATTGTTTAGCTTTTCAAAGAACCAGCTTCTAGTTTCATTAATGTTTCCTATAGTTTTTTTAGTCTCTATTTAATTTATTTCTGCCCTGCTCTTTATAATTTCCTTCCTTCTAACTTTGGACTTGTGTTGTTCTATATTTTTTCTTGTTCCTTTAGGTGTAAGTTAAATTATTTATTTGAGATTTTTCTCTTTTATTGAGGTAGGCCTGTAATGTTATAAACTTCCCCCTTTAGAACAGCTTTTAACAGCATCCCCAAGATTTTGAACTATTGTGTTTCCATTTTCATTTGTCTCCAGGTATTTTTTGATTTCCTCTTTGATTCCTTCATTGACCCATTGGTTGTTTAATAGCATGTTGTTTAGTTCCATGTATTTGTGGGTTTTTTTCCAGTTTCCTTGTGATTGATTTCTAGTTTCATCCCATTATTGTTGGGATGCTTGCTATACTTTGTCTTCTTAAAGTTATTGGTACTTGTTTCATAGCTTAATGTAATCTATCCTGGAGAATGTTCCTAATACTGTAGTTCATAACATCAGGGATGGGGTTTCCATGGTTATTGTGTCTCCATTTCTCCTGCCATTCTCTTTGTGGTCCCTTTACCCTTTGTTGTACAGAAGCTGTTCACTTAGCCCTCGTTCTTTTTCAGGAGGATTGCTCTCTAGGTAGGTATAGATTTGGTGTGTCCTTAGGTGGAGGTGAGTTCAGGGTCTAACTGTGGAACCATCTTGGACATTATTTATTGGGTTTTAGAAATACAAAATAAAGAAAATGTTCTTTCCCTCCATCCTGCTTCTCCAAAGAGGACTGCATCTCAGCTATAATTCTTTTCCTCATGCATGTTTTTGAGTGACTGTCTTTTAACATTATGATTTTTAAAAAATGATATAATTAGAAAGATAATTGGAAAAGACTTTCAAATTAATCCACATGTCCCCTGCATTGAAGTGCCTCTGGATCCTTTTCCTTGGCTTGTAAATAAAGTAGTTTATTCTTGAACATTGGAAGCATGCTAACAAGTTCAGCTGTTTTTTGGGTTCTTGTCCCTCAATGCCACATTAATCATTTTTATAAAACAATGAACCAATGGGAAGTGTGTGAACTTTTTCTTTTGGCCTTTGATTACTTAAATTTCTTTTTTCCAACAATTTATCACTGTTTTTAACTTATTATTTCTCCTGCCAAGCTACTTTTCTCCAACTGTGTAAATATTTCTGAATTTGAAGTTTAGACACTGAAAACTTCCAAGTTTTCCTTCTGAAAAAGTTGAAGTTTCTATTAGAGGTTTCTGTTGATAAAGTTTTGCCTTCAATTTTGAGTGCCTCTTCAGTTTTCTTGGAATGATGACATTTTTAATTTTTTTTCTAAATTTTTACCTTGTTTTTTTCCTCCCAACTGAAGGACTTTTTTAACTTTCTCATGATTTTTGACCTCATTGTGTGTGTGTGTTCGTATGTATATTTTTTCATCAGTTTTACACATGCATATACTTTAAAGGAGGATATCTTCATCTCAGCACTATTAACATTTTGGGCTGGATAATTCTCAGTTGTGGGGCCTCTTCTGTGCATTATAGGATGTTTAGTAGCTTCCCTGGCCTCTAGCCACTAGATGTCAGTGGCACTGCCCTTCTCTACCCTTCCGCATTATGGCGGCCAAAAATGTCTCCAGACATTGTCAAATTTCCCCTTGGAGGTGAGAAGGGAGGCACAAAATTCTCCCTCGTTGAGAACCACTGATTTAAATAGTCAAATAATTTCTCAGGGTTTCATACAAGAAAAAAAAAAGGCAATCCCTCTGCCCCTTGTCTCTTTCTTCTTTCCTATTTCTCAGGTTGTCTTTTTGCTCTACTTTTCTGGGAGATTTCTTTGACTATTTCACGATGCTCCTCTCACGATTTAATTTTAAAAAGCTTGTTTTTGTTCTCCAAATATTTTTATACTATTCTGTCTTGTTTCATGGTTGAAACTTCTCTTAGCTTTCTGAGGGTATGAATTAGTATTTTTACAGTCTTCTTTGTCCAACAGAGTCTTTTTCCTTTAGGGGTGTGTGTGTGTGTGTGTGTGTGTGTGTGTGTGTGTGTGTGTGTGTAGTGTGTGTATTATGTCTATTATCCAGAATATCTGGGGAATGGACTATCTCTTCCTATTTAAGAATTAAAGACAAAAGGTGCCTGCCTTTGGCTCAGATCATGATTCCAGGGTCCTGGGATTGAGCCTGCATCAGGCTCCCTGCTCAGGGGGAAGCTTGCTTCTCCCTCTCCCACTTCCCCTGCTTGTGTTCTCTCTCTTGCTGTCTCTCTCTCTGTCAAATAAATAAATAAAATCTAAAAAAAAAAAAACACACACAAGAATTAAAGAGGCTAATTGGAAGCCCCAAAGATAGTGATAGAGCTGGTCAGCTACAAGTTTTACTGAAGAGTGGTCTAGCTGAGTTTTTACTTAGCAGACCTCTGATACCCATATATTTAAGTCTTCCTTCCTTGGTCAGATTCCCCTGAGAAAACTGTTTCAATTTCCTGCCTGAGGATGAAGCTCTGGCTGTAGTTCTCATGAAACCACATGGAAAAGGAAACCTGAGGTTTCTCGTGTCTATTTCACATGTTTTCATTGGATCACTGTTTTCAGGAGGGTACCATAGGCCCTCAATTCTGCCTGGAATTCCCTGGTGCAGATCCCTCAACTCCACTGTTGTTGGAGTGGAAAAAGAGATATTCATTCAATTGCAGAGAATGGAGAGGAGATTGGAGGATTCCTAAAATTATTTTCAACCAGTCCTCCTTCTTTAGCCCCTCCCCCTTCATCTCCACTTTTGGAGGTATCTGGTGCTGCCAATTCTTGAGCCTTCTGGGAATGGATTCTTGGCTTTCCCTGCTACTGGCTTAGGATACAGCTTTTTTAGATCTGCTAAGTCATTTAACACACAGACATCTGCTTTCTAGCCTCTGGAGGTTTGTAGCTATTGTCTTCTTTCTCATTTTCCCCTCGCCCCCCCCTTTTATTGGCTTTTTAAATAAATCTACTTAGGGATACCTGGATGGCTCAGATGGTTAAGCATCTGTCTTTGGCTCAGCTGATGATGCTGGGGTCCCAGGATCAGTCCTACATCGGGCTCCCTGCTCAGTGGGAAGCCTGTTTCTCTCCCTCGCTGCTCCCCCTGCTCATATTCTCTCTCTCTCAAATAAATAAAATCTTAAAAAAAATTTTTTGAATTAAAAAAATCTCTTACTATCATTTTAATGAAACATTGAGAGGAAGCAGAAGTCAGTGCATATGTTCGGACTGCCATTCCCACCCCCTCAGAGGTTAATGTGTATCTCCTAAAGAAAATAGAATCAGTGAGGTGTTTTGTTTTTTTTTTCACTCAACCCAGCATACTGTAGAACCCCAAAGGACATCAATAGTTATTCCCTGTCTCATAGATAATGCTTGTACAAATTAAGTTGATTTTAGACAACTTCATTTTTTCATTCCTATAAAGGTTATAAATCCCATGGCATTTTGAATGAACTGAGGAATACTTCCTTAACTTGTAAATTCTAGCCTTCTTTATAATAAGTTATATCGCTAAATGCACATGGAAGAATTCTTGGCATATAGTAAGTAATCAGCAATTGTTTTTATTACTACTCTTATGCCTCATTTCACTACAGGTATCTCCAACCAACCTTTAAGTGTTTTCTTCTTGTTGTTTTGGGGGTCTTATATTTATTTTTTTTGTTTTTCTGGGGGTTTTGTTCATTTATTTGTTGTCATCTACTGTCTCATTCAGATAAAGATTTCTCCTTTGACCCAGCAATTCCAGTTCTAGCAATCTTCCCTAAGGAAATAATAATTGCAACATATAATTTCCTTTGATGTTGCTTTACAACAAAAGCAAACCTAAACGCGAACAACAAGGGACTGATGAAAGAATTGTGGTACATCTGTGTGATGGAATATTATGCAGCCATTAAAAATGATCGCCCCAAATTTAATAACATGAAAGCTTCAAGAGATATATTTAATTCAAAAAATAACAGGAAAAAGTATAAAATTCTATTTGAAAAGAATATATGTATGTATAAACATACAAAATACCAAAAGAATAAGGTAAAAGACTAGAAGAAAAGATCTCAAATGTTAAGGATTATTTAGAAACAAAAGAACTGCTAAAGAATTTTTTTCTTTTGTTTGCTTTTTGGAAATTTATCAATGTTCTAAAATAAAAGTGTATTACCTTTTACATTTAAAACACACTCACAAACATTAGGGATGCCTGGGTGGTTCAGTTGATTAAATGTCTGCCTTCAGTTCAAGTCATGATCCCAGGGTTCTGGGATCAAGTCCACATCAGGCTCTGCTGCTCACACAAGTCTGCTTCTCCCTCTCCTGCTTCTTCTGCTTGTGCACGCACTCACATGCTTTCTCTCTCTGTCAAATAAATAAATAATCTTTTAAAAAAAATCAAATAAAACATACCCCAAAACAACATACATATGTGTATAAATATAATTTTAAAATAAATAAATTCTGCTTTGAGATATCCACTGGGCCTCCAGGAATGATGGGATCCCCTGGGGAGCCAGGACCTCCTGGACGCAAGGTAAGTTGAAAAGTTCTAAATCATACCAGATCCTTTTCTCAATAAAAAGCACGTGGAGTCTTCATTGTCCAAATGTGCATGCTTTCTGTCTTTGCACTTGGTAACTTTTTTCACTGTTTTTCTGCATTTATGTGCTTAGAGATAGGAGGGGGAAATGATGATTAAATATTAGTCGCCGTTTCTCATGAGGTAGGGGAATTTGAGGAAGGAAATGAAAAGTATTGGACTAAAATGTGATCTCTCAATTTGGGGTGAATTTTATTTGCCCTGTCTTTATCTTCCTCCTATATTCAATAAGTGGTTACTGAATGAAGGGAAGTGACAGGAAATCAATAAACAGGGAATAAATGATCAAAGTTGTATTCACATGGAACTTATTTTCTCCAGGAGTTTGGGTGGGGCTTCACTGCATTTTTCCTTGGGTGTCTCTCTTTGAGACTAGCCAGACTCTTCCTGTTCCAAAGATGGAACTGAACATGTTAAATTAAAACCAATTCCGCTTTGTTCTTTCTATCCCAGTCCAGACTGATTCTATTTGTGTGTGTGTGTGTGTGTGTGTGTGTGTGTGTGTGTGTATCATTTTTGGCAGACTGTTGGAATCACCTTTCCAGATGTACAGTTTGTGTGGTCCCTGTATCATCCAACCAAAGATGGAAACAGAAGAAGCTTCAGTTCAGCTGCTATTCAGTGACCAAGGCAAAGTATGGTGTTGAGGAACTCTGTCCCGTAAGGATGAGCAGTTATAATAGGTGGTTCAGCCTTAGATATGGATACAGCTGCTGCAAAACTCTTCATTCATCTCCGTCCTTAGATTCTGTTGTTGTCCACAGATGGGGCTGGAGGAAGGTGATTAGAGGTCTGTGTTCATCAAGCTTGTTGCTTTCACTTTCTTTCCCCTAGAATGGTTACTCTTAACTCAGTGATGGGATCCTTCTGTATGTATTCTTTTTCTCCTCTAATAAGAGTAAAAACTTTAGAAAGCTTCACTTTCTGAGGTTTATATGCATTCTGGCTGCTGCTAAGTGCAGGCAGAGCAATGAGACCACATTTCTTTTGTTTGTTCCTAGGGTGTGAAAGGGGCCAGAGGATTGGCTTCATTTTCTGTATGTATCTCCTGACTCCAACAGAATGCTCTGTACTCCATTAAATTTATTTATTTTTAGATTTGAAGACCTGGCAGTCAGTTGGTTAATCCTTTGTTTTCTTTTTGAACTGCAGATGTGTGAGCTCATTCAGTATGTACGGGACCACAGCCGTAAGTATCCTGCCTAAATGATCACCCAAGTTGTCAAAGCATTCATAGAAGAAGAGCAGTGAATTCTGCCCTCAGAATTGAGACAATTTACTAGCCAATCTCTTAACATTAGAGATGTCACTGCATATATTTTGAGTCAACATAGACTGGTGACTATTAATGCCTTCCCTGACTGCCCTCATGTCTATTGGAACCTGTTCCAAGCACTAATTAATAATATACCTACTGCTTTTAACTTAGGGAAAGTTGAGGTATGAGGTCAGAACTCTTCTGATGGTGAAATCAATCAATAGAGAGTCACACTGAACTTTTAAAAATGATCAACACCTGACAATAACACAGGATTGAATTCACCTGGTGTGAAAGCTAGCTGTGATAACAGGGTGTCCTGATGGGTGGGCACTTACTTTGGTTTATTGTTTTACTTTCCTAGAAAGGTGTGCTTGATTACTTTTTGTTTGAATGATTGGCTTGTAAAATTACTCATTTTTGCCTGTATGTGTTTTCTCTCTCCCAATCTTTAAAGCAAAAAAGCATTTATTTTGGCAGATGCTCTTTTGAATTTGCTTTAACACTCCAGTAGCAGTATCTCCTATCAAAATATATGTTAGCACAATTAAAGGAAGTCCACATACAAGATGAGGAAAGAATTGACTCTTTAGTGTTTATTTACAAATGTGTAATGACTTCCCAAATAAACACCATGAATGAAAAATTTCTTCAAGGTATTGTGGGACCCATTTCTGTAGAGAGCTTTGGTTCGAAAGCCACAGACTTTTTAAAGCTTTGAATGCAGTGTTGATCTCAACTCTATCTTTTTATACCATAATGGAACAACCCATAATGAAAATCAAAATATATGTTAAGTCATGAAGATCTGTTGTTTTAGGCTAACGTACCACAGTTCACTTTTTGACATTAGAACCATGGGAATTGTAATGACCCAAAGGTAGGCCCAAGTGTGATGAAGCCCAATCTTTTATCATTTGAGAAGCTCAGTACAAAATTACAAATCCAAAAATAGGTACAAAATTATTTCAAAAGGAAGTGTTGCTTAGAACAAATGAGGAAATCACAACCAACAACCTTTGCATATTGTGAAAGCACATGATCATGTGATTACAGGGCTAGGTCCCTTCAGTGAGAAGTCAAAAGCCATAGAACTTTCTGCAGTGATGGAGCTGTTCTACCACACTTTAATATAGTAGCCACTAGCCACCTGTGACTTTGAGTACTTGAAAGGTGGCTAGTGCTACTGAGAAGCTGAAATTAATACATTTAATTTTAATTAAAATTGAAATAGTCACATGTGGCTAGTGACTTCCGTATTGGACAGTGCAAACCTAAGGCTTATTTATGCTTCATCTGCTTCAGAGTAAATCCACTTCTAACGTTTACACACACAAATACATATCTGTAGACATATGTGCACATATATAAAATCTACAGGTCTTTACGTGGAGGAAAAATAGAATAAAGAGAGGTTAGGCCCTTTTAACCTTTCCAAATTCAGTGTACCTCTGTGCAGTGTAACGGTCCTTCCCAGGCAAATGTTCTTCCCCTCGGACAGTTAGCAGCAGGCTACTGAGTTACAGCTCTGTATTGTCCCCTTCTCCCATCCCATCTTGTTTTTGCCAAGATGCTGGGATCCACCTGCATCTTCCCCAGACCCTTTCTGTTGCCTCAGTGTTTGAGTCATCAGCAAAAACTACCCAGGGTGGAGCTTCCACTGCCACCATCTCCCTACACAGTGCAGAGCTCTGTTCTACCAAATAATAACCCAGTCTCCTTTATTCTTCTCCCCCAGCTGGCGGACATGGTGAGTAATCTTTATTTACGCCAGTTATCATCAAGCTGCAAAATGTCCTACATCTGGAAAGACGAGTTAAAACAATGTGTTGCCTGCCAAGTGATATAAATTTCATCTGAGCTGTCTTTGCTGCTTCACACTGGTAGCGCCGCCCGCCTCCAGTCAATCACTCGGCTTTAGCTGAGTCTCACAGCTGTTTCTCAACCAAGTGGTTTGATTTTTTTATTAATATTTTGATTAGCATTACTATTTATGTCACCATTGGCTTGTTTGTAATAATATGTTTCCTTCCCTTTATTTTCATTATGGTCTCTGTAGTCTAGTGGTTAAGAATTTAGACGTGACAGCAATTACTGTCTTACTCCTTTTTACTCTATACCTTGGTCTAAACCTACCAATGCATGCATGGTTGCATCTTCACTCACTCAAACAAATATTTATTGAAAGCATATTGTGTGCTAGGCACTGGGAACACAGGGCTGAATAAGATAGACACAATCCTTGTCTTCAGAAGCTTCCATTCTAGCAGAGGATCCAGATGATAAACACATCAAAGAAATATGAAATCCTATAGTTGCTTTAAAAGAGATAAAAAATGGGATGCTCTGTCACAGAATCATGTGAGGGGAGGGGAGAGTTGCTGTACGATGGAGGGCTTCTCTTTGAGGCAGTGACGCTGGAGTTTGGACTGAAGAATAAAAAGAAACCAACTTTACAAGAGCCAGGAGAAAGAACAGCAAGTCCAAAGGCCGTGACACAAGGGAGACCTAGGCATTTCCTAGGAAATGATGGAAGCCCACTGAGGGAGGGGGAGAATGGCATGTGAAAAAATGAAGCAAGGAGAAGCCAGGCCAAGTTGAACTTTTTCATTTCAAATAGGGAGGGTGGATTTATTCAAACTGGAATGAGAGGGTATTAAAGAGTTTATTCAAAGTACTGAAGGAAGAACATGAGCCAATGAACAATTTTTGAACACTTATTTGGGCCTTTATGGAAGAGTAGATTGTAGGGGAAGATGAGTTTAAAGGCCAGAGGATTAGTTGTGAGAGTGTTATGGTGTTCCCGACAAACGTGGTGGCCTGGAGAGGGCTGCCGCCGCTGGGCCTTAGGTACATGTCAGTGGTTTCTCTTTCTCTGTCCTTGTCACCTGCTCTGGGCCAAGCGGCAGCCGTCAGTGGACAGTACATGGCCGCAGAGCCAGATCAGGCCTGTGTGTGGTCATCTGGGCCTAGAGGAGGACCCTCGAGGCACCACCACAAGCCGGCCCAGCGTTCTTCAGAGTCTTCTGATGTCTGGCAGCCTCCTAGATTGCAGAAAATGTGTTTTGCAAGTTGAATTACCTTTTAGACATATTTTTCTTGAAAACTTGAATTTTTTTCATATTCAGCTAGTACTATGAATCCTTTTTTCCCTTTATCTCTAAATTGCACCTGAAGTTGCATTATTGTTGTATTGTTCTCATATGCAAATCACAGCCCAAACAAAAACCTGGCAGAACCACTTGCATGTTTAGTCATACTTCCACTCTTTATTGTAAAGTTGACATGACCTCCATTTTTTTTAACATCTGCTTAGCCTTCTGAGTTAGACTCAGAGGCTAATAAATTATGTCTGGTCTCTGCTGAGATACACAGTTTAGGTCACAGAGTCCAGGACCAGAAGGAAATGCTCCTCTGGCACCAAGACAGGGACGAAGCTCAGCTGATCACAGCAAAGGACTCGCTCCTTGACCAGCCCAGGCCAGCCTCAACAAATCTGAGTTTTTGAGTTCTCATAAAGAGCTGGTAGGCCTCAAGCTGGCTTTATTATCTGTGAATCTGACTTGATGGCATCTGAATGAGAGGAGGCACCGCTCCACGAGAAGTTCATCATTGAGCTTTCCTTTTACCAACCTACATCTCAATACCAGGCATCTCCCCCATTATAAAAGTTTTATTCTTCCTGTACCCGCTGCAAAAGAACTGTCCTTTGTTTGCTTCTTCTTCATTCAGCATTTATTAGAACCCTGATAATAATCAGGAACTAATAATAAGCAGGAACTGATAATCTAACAGATCAGGAGAGACACAGTCCTGGTCTTCACTCTTCATGAAGAGGAAAACATTAGTCAGATCATCAGACAAATATTAAGTATCAACTGTGATAAACACAGGGTACTGGGATTAGAATGAATGAATTGGGAGCAATAAATAAATCTGAAATTAACATTTAACGTTCAAGCTTAACAATTAAGTTTCTCTATATACTAGGTATATTTATTGGTTAAACTTGCCTTTTCAACTACTAAATAAAAATCTCTCTGAAAATTTTCCTCATTCTTTTAAGTGGTATTGTTGTCACAATGAAAAAGTCTGTAATAATAATTGTAATAGTAATGACTAACACTGATCGCGCACCTGTCAGGTGCCAGGCACTGTGGTCATAAGTGCTTTGCCTATGTTGGTTCACTGGATCCTCAATACAGGGCTTCACAGTGGCTGATCGTAGGACTGGCATTTTACAGATGAGCAAAATGAGACCCAGAGAAGATAAATCGCTGGGACGAGGTCACATGGCTAGTGCATAGTCAGGTCAGGTCTCTAACTCGTCTCCGCAGCACCTACTTTCCGTATCTGACGGGCTGTTCTATATACTGCACATCCATTCTCTTCTAATTTCTCTGAAATCATTAACAGAGCTTTTGGACCCATTCCTTTCTTAACTCCTATTACGTTTCCTTACTCAGTAAAAGCATGTATGTTTTAGTTTAGCTAACTGTATAAAGTTCCAGCAATAAATATAATACCAGTGATCCAATTTCTGTAAGTAAAAGGGTATATCCATGAGTTTTTGATTAGTTAGAAGGAATTTGGTCATTAACTTACAAACTGCATAAGAAGTCAAATTCAATGGTATTTTCTGTCGGGGATTATTTAAAACAGCAAATTCAATCTTCAGCATTTTCATTCAAAATTTAAACACTATTTCGACTGCTCAGCTTAGTATTTAATGCTTATTTAATGTTTAAATATTTGCATATTTAACATTTAAAATTATGTTGCCCTCTATGTATCTTTAAAAAAAAAATTTTTTTTTTTTTTATAAGCATGCTACATAAGGGGCATGTTCTTGCCTTTTAGGAAAACCAGAATGCCCGGTGCATCCCACCGAACTGGTGTTTGCCTTGGACCAGTCCCGAGACGTCACCAAGCAGGAATTTGAGCGCATGAAAGAGCTGGTGTCTTCCCTGGTGAGGGGTGTCAGGGTCCGGGAGAACAGCTGCCCGGTGGGTGCACGCATCGCCATCCTCACCTACACCTCTCACGCCCAACACCTCATCCGCTTATCAGACGCATACAGGAAGAACCAGCTCCTCAGGGAGATTGAAGCTATTCCTTACGAGAGGTCCTCGGAAAGCAGGGAGATCGGCAAAGTGATGAGGTTTATCTCCAGGAATGTCTTCAAGCGAACGCTTCCAGGAGCTCACACAAGAAGAATCGCCACCTTCTTCAGCAGTGGCCAGTCTGCCGATGCCCAGACGATTGCCGCGGCAGCTATGGAATTCACTGCCCTTGACATCATTCCGGTGGTAATTGCGTTCAGCAACGTGCCCTCCATCAAGCGTGCATTTGCGGTAAGACTGTTAAGCCTTTCACATAACTTATTATTATTATTTTATTTTTGGTGTGGCGGGGTAGGGGGTGGGTTTAGATTCAGAAGCCTCTATGAAAGTATTGAACTACGCTATTTAGTTCTGTGTACCAGGAAGATGCTAAGTCCTTTGAATGCATCATCCTGTTTAATTCTCACAAGTGCTATGAAAGGGATAGGTATAATTACTATTCCCATTTTATCAATGAGAAAACAGCCTGGAGAGGTTAAACCTGTATGCCCAGGTTCACATGGCTAAGAAGCGGCAATGTCAGGACTTGAACCCAGGTTTGCTGTTCTAGTGCTTCTCCAAGGAACTATCTGAGTTGCCTCTGGATATAGAGCTACTAAATCAGGAAGGCCCCTAAACATTCATTGATTTCAGTTATGTGGCCAGTAGCAATACTTCCTATACAATGAAAACCAATTGACTGATTTTATAACTTCAATAATCATATAACTATCCAAATTTTATAAAGGAAAAGCCATCTGAGTTATTATAGCTTCTTTGGTTGGGAAGCTATATAAATAAGCCACTTGAGATCAAGAGGATCTTTTTTGAAGTAAACAGATATATAACATTATATTAGCTTCAGGTGTACAACATGATCCACTATTTGTAAATATTGTGAAAAGATCATCACATAAGCCTAGTTAACATTATCACCATACATAGTTATAAAAAATTTTTTTATCATGATGGGAACTTTTCTACTAAGTTTTTTACTTTAATTCCAATATAGTTAATATACAGTGTTATATTAGTTTCAGGTGTACAAGATAGTGATTCAACAATTCTATACATTACCCAGTGCTCACTAAGATAGATGTATTTTTTTAAATTATTTCTTTCTTTTGAGAAAGAGCTAGAGTGCAGGGAAGGACAGAAGGAGGGGGAGAGGAAGCATCTGGATCAGACTCCATGCTGAGTGTGGAGCCTGAGGTGGGGCTTGCTCTCCCAACCCTGAGATCGTGACCTGAGCAGAAATCAAGAGCCAGATGCCGACTGAGCCACCGAGGCACACTGTGAAAGGTGTATTCTTAATTCCCCTTCACTTATTTCCCCCATCCCTTCCATCCACCACCCCTCTGGTAACCACCAGTTTGTTCTTTATGGTTAAGAGTCTATTTTTGGTTCATTTGTTTTGTTTCTTAACATTTCTTAAATTACAAATATGAGTGAAATCATATGGTATTTGTCTTTCTCTGACTAACTTATTTCACTTAGCATTATACTCTCTAGCTCTATCCAAGTCATTGCAAATGGCAAGATTTCATTCTTTTTATGGCTGAAGAATATTCTGTTGTATATAGTACCACATCTTCTTTATCCTTTCATCTATTAATGTATACTTGGCCTGCTTCCATAATTTGGCTGTTATAATAATGCTGCAATAAACACAGGGATACATTTTGAGTCTATCTTTGTGTGCAGTGTAAGAGAATGGTCAAGTTTCATTCTTTTATACGTAGCTGTCCAATTTTCCCAGCACCATTTCTTGAAAAGTCTTTTTTCCACTGGATATTTTTTCCTGCTTTGTCAAAGTTTATTTGACCATAGAGTTGAGGGTCTATATCTGGATTGTGTACTCTGTCCCATTGGTCTATGTGTCTGTTTTTGTGTCAGTACCATGCTGTCTTGGTGATCACAGCTTTGTAATAAAGCTTGAAATCGGGTAACATGATGCCTCCAGCTTTGTTTTTCTTTTTTAACATTTCCTTAGCAATTTGGGTCTTTTCTGGTTCCATACCAATTTTAGGATTGTTTTCTCCAGCACTTTGAAAAATGCTGGTGGAGTTTTGATCGGGATGGCATTAAAAGTATAGATTGCTCTGGGCAGTATAGACATTTTAACAATGTTTATTCTTACAATCTATGAGCATAAAGATAAGCTTAAAATGGATGAAAGACCTCAATGTGAGGCAGGAATCCATCAAAATCCTAGAGGAGAACATAGGCTGTAATCTCTTTAACATTGGCCACAGCAACTTCTTTCAAGACATGTCTCCAAAGACAAAGGAAACAAAAGCGAAAATGAACTTTTGGGACTTCATCAAAATAAAAAGCTTCTGCACAGCAAAGGAAACAGTCAACCAAACAAAGAGGAACCCCACAGAATGGAAGAAGATATTCACAAATGACACTACAGACAAAGGGCTGATATCTAAGATCTATAAGGAACCCCTCAAACTCAACACCCCCCCCCAAAAAAAAAGATGATCATGTCAAAAAATTGGCAGAAGGCATGGACACTTCTCCATAGAAGACATACAAATGGCTAACAGACACATGAAAAAATGTTCATCATCATTAGCCATCAGGGAAATTCAAATCAAAACCACATTGAGATACCACCTTACACAGTTAGAATGGCCAAAGTTAATAGGACAGGAAACAACAAGTGTTGGAGAGGATGTGGAGCCCTCTTACACTGTTTGTGGGAATGCAAGTTGGTGCGTCCACTTTGGAAAACAGTGTGGAGATTCCCTAAATTAAAAATAGAGCTACCCTATGACCCAGAAATTGCACTACTGGGTATTTACCACAAAGATACAGATGGAGTGAAAAGAAGGGCCATATGTACCCCAATGTTCATAGCAGCAGCGGCCACAACCATTAAACTATGGAAAGTCTAATGATTGGAAAGAGCCAAGATGCCCTTCCAACAGACAAATGGATAAAGAAGATATGGTCCGTATATACAATGGAATATTATACCTCCATCAGAAAGGATGAATACCCAACTTTTGTAGCAACATGAAGGGGACTGGAAGAGATTATGCTGAGTGAAATAAGCCAAGCAGAGAAAGTCAATTATATGGTTTCACTTACTTGTGGAGCATAAGGAGTAACATGGAGGACAGTAGAAGGAAAGGAAATGTGAATTGGGGTAAATCAGAGAGGGAGATGAAGCATGAGAGAATGTGGACTCAGAGAAACAAACTGAGGGTTTTGGAAGGGGAGAGTGGGGGGATAGGTGAGCCTGCTGGGGGGAAATAAGGAGGGCACATATTGCATGGAGCACTGGGTGTGGTGCATAAACAATGAATCTTGGAACACTGAAAAAAATAAAATATTTTTTAAAATAAGGATACATATATCACTTTGAATTAGTGTTTTCATGTTCTTGGGTGAATACCCAGTAGTGTGATCATTGGAATGCAGGGTGTTCTTTTTTTTTTTTTTATTTTTAAGTATATAGAGCCCAGTGACAGGCTGAACTCACAACCCTGAGAACAAGACCTTAGTTGAGACCAAGAGTCAGGTGTTTAACTGATTGAACCACACAGACACCCCAAGGTAGTTCTATTTTAACTTTTTGAAGAACCTCCACATTGTTATCCACAGTGACTGCACCAGTTCATATCCCCGCCAACAGAGCATGAGAGTTTCTTTTCCACACATCCTTGCCAACACTTGTTATTTCTTGATGTTTTGGTTTTAGCAGTTCTGACAAGTATGAGGTGATATTTCATTGTAATTTTGATTTACATTTCCCTGATGATGAGTGATGCTGAGCATATTTTTATGTGTCTGTTGGCTCTCTGGATGTCTTCTTTGGAGAGATGTCTGTTCATGTCTTCTGCCCATTTTTAATTGGATTATTTGGGTTTGGGGGTGTTGAGTTATATCAGTTTTTTATATATTTTGAATATTAACCCTTTAATGGATATGGCATTTGGAAATATCTTCTCCCATTCAGTAGGCTGACTTTTGGATTTGTTGATTGCTTCCTGCACTGTGCAGAAATTTCTTATTTTGATGTAGTTCCAGTAATTTTGTTTTTGTCCCCCTTGCCTCAGGAGATGTATGTTGAAAAAAGTTGCTACGCTGATAGAGAACTTATTGCCTGTACTTTCTTCTAAGATTTGTATGGTTTCAGGTATTGTATTCAGGTCCTTGATCCATTTTGAGTTTATTTTTGTGTATGGTATAAGAAAGTGGTCCAGTTTCATTCTTTTGCTTGTAGTTGCCCAGTTTCCCCAATACCATTTGTTGAAGAGACTGTCTTTTCCCCAAAGATTAATTGAATATACATATATGGGTTTGTTTCTGGGATTTTCTGTTATATTCATCAATGTGTCTATTTTTGTGCCAGTACCATACCAGTTTGATTATCATAGATTTTCAGTATAACTTGAAATCAGGAATTGTGATATCTCCAGGTTTGTTTTTTCTTTGCAAGATTGTTTTGGTTATTTGGGGTCTTTTGTGGTTCCATGCAAATTTTAAGATTATTTGTTCTGGTTCTTTGAAAAATGCTGTTGAAGTTTTGATGGGGATTACATTGACTCTGTAGATTGCTTTGGGTAGTATGGACATTTTAACAATATTTGTTCTTCCAATCCATGAGTATAGAATATCTTTCCATTTGTGTCATCTTCAGTTTCTTTCATTAATTGCCTTACAGTTTTCAGAATACAGGTCTTTCATCTTCTACGTTAGGTTTATTCCTAGGTATTTTATACTTTTTTGGTGTGATATTAAATGAGATTGCTTTCTTAATTTCTGTTGCTTCATTATTGGTGTATATAAATACAATATATTTCTGTACATTTATTTTTGTATTTATGACCCTACTGAATTTATTTATTTATTCTAGTAGTTTTCTGGTGGAGTCTTTAGGGTTTTCTAGATGTAGTATCATGTCATCTGCAAATAGTGATAGGGGTTTTTTTTAAGATTTTATTATTTATTTGACAGAGAGAAACACAGCCAGAGAGGGAACACAAGCAGGGGGAATGAGAGAGGGAGAAGCAGGCTTCCCACCGAGCAGGGAGCCCAATGTGGGGCTCGATCCCAGATCTCTGGGATCATGACCTGAGCCGAAGGCAGTCGCTTAACCTACTGAGCCACCCAGGCGCCCCAAATAGTGATAGTTTTACTACTTCCTTACCATTTTGGATGCCTTTTATAACTTTTTTTCATCTGATTGCTGTGGCTAGAACATCTAATACTCTGTTGAATAAAAGTGATGAGAATGGACATCCTTGCCTTCTTCTTGACCTTAGGGGGAAGTCTCTCAATTTTTCAGCATTGTAATATTAGCTGTGGGTTTTTCATTCATGATCTTTATTCTCTCTAAACCTACTTTGTTCAGGGTTTTTAATCAGGACTGGATGTTGTACTTTGTCATATGCTCTTTCTGCATCTCTTGAAATTATCACATGGTTCTTACCTTTTTCTTATTCATGTCATGTATCACATTGTATTTCTTTTTTTTGTGGTGTCTTTATATGGTTTTGGTATCAGGGTAATGCTGGCCTCATAAAATGAATTTGAAAGTTTTCCTTCCTCTTTTTTGAAATAGATTGTGAAGACTAGGTATTAACTCTTTAAATGTTTAGTGGAATTCACCTGTGAAGCCATCTGTCCTGGAGTTTTGTTTGTTGAAAGTTTTTTGTTTTTTGTTTTTTTTTACAGATTCAATTTCATTGCTGGCAATAGGTCTGTTCAAGTTTTCTATTTCTTCCTGCTTCAGTTTTGGGAGGTTATATATTCCTAGGAATTTATCTAGTTCTCGGCTATCCAGTTTGTTGGCATATAATTTTTCATAATATTCTCTTATAGTCTTTGTATTTCTTTAGTGCCAGTTATTTCTCCTTTTCCATTTCTTATTTTATTTGTGTCCTCTCTATTTTGATGAATCTGGCTTATCAATTTTGTGTATGTCTTTTTAAAGAACCAGTTACTGCTGTTGATGATCTGTTCTATTGTGGTTTTTTTTAGTTTCTATTTCATCTATTTCTGCTCTAATCTTTATTTCCTTCCTTCAGCTGTTTTTTTTTTTTTCCTTTTCTAGCTCCCTTCGGTGTTATGTTAGGTAATTTGAGATTTTTCTTGCTTCTTGAGGTAGGTGTGTAGTGCTATAAACTTCCTTCCTAGAACTGCTTTTGCTGTATCCCAAAGATTTGGCTTACTTGTTTTCATTTTCATTTGTCTCCATGTATTTTTCCATTTCCTCTTTGATTTCTTGGTTGACCCATTCATTGTTTAGTAGCATGTTGTTTAATCTCCATATATTTGTGCTCTTTCTAGATTTTTTTCTTGTGATTGATTTCTAGTGTCATAGCATTGTGATCAGAAAAAAATGCATGGTTTGACTTTGATCTTTTTTAATTTCTTGAGACTTGTTTTGTGGTCTAATATGTTATCTGTTCTGAATATGTTCAGAAGAATGTGTATTCTGCTGTTTTAGGATGGAATGTTCTGAATATATCTGTTAAATCCATCTGGTCCAGTGTGTCATTCAAAGCTACAGTTTCCTTGTTGACTTTTCTGTTTGTATGATTTGTTCATTGATATAAATGGGATGTTAAAGTCTCTTACCATTATTGCATTATTATTGATTACTTCCTTTGTGTTTGTTATTAACTGTTTTAAATATTTAGGTGCTCCCATGTTGGATGCATAAATATTTTTAATTGTTAAATCTGCTTGTTGGTATGTTTTGTCTTATATAAAGTCCCTTGCCTTTTGTTACCTCTTTTGTTTTAAAGACCATTTTGTCTTACACAAGTATTATTAGCCCAACTTTCTTTTCACATCCATTTGCATGATAAATATTTCTTCATCCTTTCACTTTCAATCTACAAGTGTCTTTTGAAGCTCTTGCCACCTCCATGATTTTCTATGAAGGTGTCCAATAAGCAGAACTGAATAGAAATAAAGTATTAATATATAAAGTATGGAAAGCAGTGCCTGTTTCTTGGAGCTGTTATGTAAATGAAATGATGGGACAGCATGCCTCAGAGCCTAGCACATAGTAAATATTCAAGAATGATAGCTTTTGCTCTACTTGCTATTGCTATTATTTATCTGCTTGCTGATGGACTAAAATATATTTAACAAAATTTGTATCTAAGTTGTAAAGGAGCTGACTCTTCTATTGGTGTCATTGAACATGCAAATGGACAGGCTGATGGACCAGGCTCAGAAAGGAAACTGCACATCAGTTAGAAAAGGCTAGGCCATGCCATACAAATGAAGCTGCTATGAAACACAGCAGCTTAGAAACTCTGTGAGTAGATATGGTTACATGCACACTCATAATTCCTTCTGTTTATTGAAAGCCCCATTGTCCCTTGGCTTTATTTAGTCATAAGAGAATATCTTAATGCAAACAATTGATAATACTTGATATGAACTTAAACACAATTTCACCACCCACTCAAAGGTGTGTGCATAGCCTATAACTTGAGAAAACATATTTGGTTGGTTTGTTTTGAAATCTTCTGATTGTTAACAGTCTCACTTAGAGTTCCAGCCAAATCAGCTGGAGGCTCTTTGCTTGTTTCTCGAAGGACTTTATCTCAAAAGAGCACCAATGAAGATTCAGATTGTTGACAATGACCCTCCAAAATCTGAGCAGCATTGGCTCCAAACACTTCTTGAGTAGAATTAGAGGTGCAGACAGAAGTCAGAATTGGTGCTGCGGCTTGTTCATCCAGCAAATGCTTAGTGACAACCTCATGTATACCAGGTGCTATCCTAGGCTTTGGAGAAACAAAAGTGGAAAACGAAAAGACCCAGCCTCATGGAGCTGCCATTAGAGGATGGAACTAAGCAGGGTTGTCTAGAAAGTTTCAAAATAGAGGCATGTATACAAGTTGGTAAGAACCCACTACTGATACCTGGCATTACAGAAAGGAAGTTATGTTACTACTCCTTTTGCCTTCTTTTTCTTTCTTCTATCCATCCTGTTCAGTTGTGCTTCCCTATACTTGAACTGTTTATTATTTCAAGAACAGACCTCAAAAATTTAGTGACGAGGAATTTTTGTTTTGGGGTCATGTTTTAAAACCCTAATTTGTTTCATAATTATCACAGGTTTTCTAAATCTTGATTTGTCTGAGAGTTGAGCAGTCCGGCGTAAAATTTGGGCCCCGTGCAGGTACATGCAGCAGGACTAGGAAGCAGATGTTCTTTTTTTTTTTTTTTTCTTAAAGATTTTATTTATTTGGAGAGAAACACAGCTAGAAAGAGAATACAGCAGGGGGAGTGAGAGAGGGAGAAGCAGGCTTCCCGCCAAGCAGGGTGCCCAATGCAGGGCTTGAATCCAGAACTCCAGGATTCATGGCCTGAGCCGAAGGTAGATGCTTAACAACTGAGCCACCCAGGCACCCCAGAAGCAGATGTTCGACAAGAGGCCCTGATATTCCTTAGCACATAGACTGTGACCTCCCTTTTGGAAATTTCTCATGGTGGTATCAAGTTGCATCATGAGCTCTTCCATCTCTTCTGAAACAGAACGCCATTTTTGACTGGAAGAACCTCGGTCTCAGCTTTGTTTTGCCACCAGGTTTTCCCCTCGAAATGTGTTTGGCAACTACCTTTTATTTCTGGTGAAATTTTACTCACTGCCCATAAAGAATTCTCACTTAGAGTGGTTCTCCCTTTCTAATAGACTTATAGGAGAGATCTTTTTTTTAGCTAGCCTTTTTTTTTTTTTTTACCCCATTGTTTACCATTGCAGATGAAGGAAACATTAAGTATGATACTGACAATATGGATTATTCTTGTGATTGGACACAGAACTGAAATGGGTGGGGGAGGGGGTTTAATGGGAGACCTTAGCACTTTGACCACCCAACCTTGTTATTTTTAAAAAGATTTCCTTTATTAATATGAATTGTCTAAAGAAAGATGGTTACACATAGGATTCTATCATTTCTCGAGCACACCAATTTATAGAACCCTGTGATGTTTAGAAATGAGAGAAGAGGGTATCTTCCAGAACCATTTGCTGAAGGCCTCCTCTAGCCCATCTGCACATTTAATAGCAGTAAAAAGTGAGATCTAAGAAAAGTGAACCATAGCACCCTTTTATTTTATATCCTCAATCCTCATTTACCTTAAGGAATTTTCTGTAATATGCTACCTCTAGTTGCTCCAATGATGTACGGCAGTGATCTCTCAAACCACATCTGCCAAACTCTGTTGACTAGGAAATTACTTTGGTGGGAAGAGGGGTGGGGCAACAGGGACAGCACAGACCCTCTGTGAACTCTCCTAGTAAAGCAACACACTAAACTCAGTAAGAAAAGGATGATGTTTTAAGTTGACACCAACATGTTGATACATGATTAAATGTGAAGCCTAAATTATCAACCAGCTCCACTGCCAGAAATATAGAAGTTGTCACAACATAGACATGCAGAACACAAACTAGTTAACAAATGGCAGAGATCCCTGGATGACATGCACTAAACTAAGTTAGGACTCCCTGACACAGAACTGTGATCATAAAAGCAGTTAATGCAGATTATTTGGAGAAAGCAAAATTTAAATTGGAGCCTCCCATATTCCACCCCTCTCTGGGCTCAATTTCCTTATCTGTAAATGCTAGGCTTGGACTATATAGTTCCTGAGATTTCTCCTAGCTCAAATATTTTGTGATGTTTTCCCCTCCTTGGATCCTGATAGTTGGCAATAAGAAAGCACTTTGGCCCTGGGATGGTCCAATCCATGCTCTCTGGGTTTGATTTCCTGTCACTTATCACAATCCAGATGACGTGAAGGCATGACTCACTGGAAACATGGCTCAGAGACCCATTAAAAGCCTTAATAATACAGACTAATTGTGCTGTTGTATCATTCAAGAGTCAAGACTGTTTTTTACATGTTACCAAGACTGATTTAAGCTAGCTTAAGTACACACATGCACATACCCCTGATAAATTTCTTACAAATATGCAACCATAACCCATGTGACCTCTGCTTTGAATCCAGGAAAGCGGTTTCTGTTTTCACTCTGTGCTTACCTGGACACACAATTCAGCCTTGCTTCAAAGAATTCATCTGCACGAAGAATCAGTGGGCAGTAGAGATTTCACTGGAGGTAATGAGTAATAAGGAGGGACACCGTAATGCAGGGTGCTGTATTCCACCCCAGAATGTCCCCATTTGCCTCCACCACTCCTGTCCCAGCTCCACTGCCTTATCATCACAGCATCTTTTTTTTTCCTCTTTGCTCATACCACAACAATGCTCACCTTCCCTGCACTAACCTTCTTTTTTCTGTATATTTGGCCTAGAAATCATGCCCAAAGCTTCAACTACCACATATTTCCTCCGAGTCTCCCCTTCTAACCCATCCAGCTCATGAAGGCAAACACAGTGGTCTCCTAGGGAGGAATTCCAGTGAGCACAGATTTCTCCATTTCTTTTGCACAGAAGAAAAGATGGGAAGAAACAAAGATAAGCCTTAATGAAAGCCCCCACTTTCCTCCTTCCCATTTCCCTCATTTCCTTCCTATTGCACCTCAATTAGAACATGGCCAGCTTACGGCTCTATGAGCCACTAACAGAGAGGGACTCATTGCCCTCAGGACCTCAGTTCCAAATTCCTGAGAGAATGGATCCAATTGGCTCAGATGCCCATCCCTGGTTCAATCTGCTCTGCAGAGAAATGATCCCCCCCCCCTTAAACATGGCTCCCCAAGTCCTACCTTCATGGATGAAGTATTCAAAGGACACTTTCCTGAGAAAGAGTAGGGAAATGTTTTCTGTCCCATCTCTTAGGCGTTAGATAAGGCCATACCTGTAATTTTTTCTCAGTTATCAATGGATCTGTGAATCTATTAACTGACAAGCTAATTATTCTTCATTATGTGAAGCCCATTTTATCCCTGCTGTCCAGCCTCAAACTCCCCCAGAGAGTCTGGTAATGATGGGACTGAATTGGAAGGGGTTGGGAGTTGTTCAGAGGAGAGTCCCTGGACGTGGATCTGGGTCTTAAAGCCAGCTTCCATACCTGGTTCATGATGGGAACTCAGATACAGTTGTAAAATACAGTCTGTGATTTCACTTGGGTCTCTGGGACTTGGGTTGTGTGGGGGGGCAGTCCTCTGATCCTCTTCCTTCAATGACTTCCATGTCCATTGTCTTTTGATGGGTCCTTTCCACTTCCTTTGAGCTTCAGCTTCCTCATCTGTAAAATGGTCATGATGCACATAAGAACAAACTCACTGGGTTGTTGAGATAATGAATCAGAAAGTGCTTTGTGGTCTCCGCTGACCCACACAGCACCTGCCCTGTGTTAGGAAGTGCATTTCAATAATGAACCCATTTAATGCCCAGTTAATCCCTGTTAGGTAGTAGTGTGATTATCCCATTTTGTAGGTGATGAAACAGAGAAAAAGGAACCTGACTTATAGCTGAACGAAACACTCAGGCTTAAACCCAAGCAGGGCTCTTAGCACCCTGACACACGCTGGGCTTCCCTGTGACCTTCTTTAGAAGGAGCGGTGTTACACTCAAAAGATCTCAGTGCTGAGAACACTCCTGGGGGAATCCTGCAGCTCCACCCACTAAGCTGTTCTTTCTCTTGCTTCTGCTTCTTGCAGATTGATGACACCGGCACATTCCAAGTCATAATGGTTCCATCCGGGGCCGACTATGCACCAGCATTAGAGAGACTCCAGCGCTGCACTTTCTGCTATGGTAAGACCCACAGAGAGAAGATCATTTGATCAGGCCTGTTAAGCACACTGAGTCACTATTGGCAGGAGTGGCTGGACCTTGGCAGCAGGGGTACAAGTGGCCTTGGGAAGATTTCCCTGGGGCTCTGGGCTCACTTCCTCATACGGCTGGTCCACAGATGGAGGCCCAGCCAGCAGGGCTCTAGCAGGAGGACTGCATTCCAGGCCCTCCACGCTTCTGCAGCTTCCAAGGAAACAGTAACAATTATTAGAAAAACTCGGCCTGTCTCATTGCCAAGGTTTTCATGCTGTAAAGTATGCTTATGTGTCTTCTAAATCTCAAATGTTCACCACCCCCCACGAAATGCTTTATAGTACAAGTGGAAATTAGTAGAAATCCGTGCATTTTTCATAGCAAAGAGGTATCAGAAAGATTTGCCTTGCTCATTTATCTGTTGCCGTGTTTTATACACAATCTATAGGCCTAGCGAGAGAGGCGACTGTGGGTGAGTATGCTGGCAAGTCGAGTGTTCCAGTAATTTACGAAGACAGTGGAAGCCACTGCAGTCACCAGTGGGTGTGATGTCTAACAGTTGCCAGACGTGTCTTAGGAGCCAGGCCCTGTTCTGATGGCTTTATGTAACATTGGTGGTGGTGCTGGTGATAGTTAATGTTGAAGCCCTAGTGCTTATTCTGTTGCAAGCACTCTTCCCGTTGTCTTATCCCATCCTTATAATCACCCTGAGACATTTGAGCGATTACTAGCTCCACTCAACAGATGACAAAAACGGGGCGTGGAGAGGTGAGGTAATTTGCCAAAGGCACAGCCAAGGGACACCCAAGAAAGCTGGCCTCACAACGCTGCCATTTATGAGTGACAGAGATCCTCTTATTCTCCCTGGAACTTGGTATTTGGTCTTGAAGAAAATGATTGATTCTTCTTCTCCTTGTGTATCCATGAGATGCTAGTGTTTGCTACATAAGTGACTTCACAGACAGGTGGTAACTCTGAGAAGTGCTTCAGACACCCCTCTGTTCTTTCTGCCTTCCCCTCTGCGTCCCTCTACTCGTTAGTCTCTCTCCTCCCTTCCCCTTTCCCCACCTTCCTTCTCCCTCCTTTCTCTCCCTCTCTCCCTCCCTCTGTCCCTCTCGGTGGCACAGAGTTGTTCAGGCATTGGCCCTCCTACTCAAGGCAGTGGCTCACTGTGCTCTGAGGGAGGCTGCCCACCCCAGGCTCGGCACGGCTTTCAGACACATCCGTTACAGCAGTGTGCTGGTATGTTACAGTCAGGAGTTGTACCTGTGTGACTGGGGATAGATTTTGGCCCCATTTCTTGGCTTCTATCCTTGTTTTGTCTCTGAGGCATATAAGGGAAGATATTTGGCTATCGTCTCCTGCAATTAAAAACCCCCACAAAATTGAGGGGTTTTGACAGCCTGCTGTCTCTGATTTTTAGAAACTGCCTCACACACAGGTGACTGTTCTGTCACTCGACCATTAAATGCCATCGAAAGATTGTACCGAATTTCAGGAAGGGAAACATAACTTGTGCAAAGCGGCACCTTTATGGGCTCCATGAGCGAGTTTGCCACATCCCCAAGGATCTGCATTCTGGTTTTGAACCTTTCTTTCATCTGCTTTTATTCCTGCCGCAGGCACATATTTAAGTGCCAGCTGTCCACACGCTTGTTATTCCATTTCACTTCTCTTTGGTTTTTAAAGAGGTATTCTCTCAAATAAATAAATAAAAATCTTTGAAAAAAAAAAAAGGCATTCTCAGCCGTAACCATCGACTATTACTGAAAACCTCAAGATTGCACAGGTTGGCTTTGGAAGGGTTCTCTGGGTGAATCTGACTCTCCTCCCACCCCCAACCTAACTGTGCAGAATTGAGGCCTCGTGGGGATTTGGCTAAGACCAGAGCACAGACATCCTGGCTCTTAGGCCAAGGGCCCTCCCCAGTGCCGCACCACATGGCCTTGTCTCTCACAATAAACCCTGACTTCATACACAGAAACTTCTAGAAACACTTGCGTATTGTTTGGCAGAGTAATTTTATCCTCTTACCGTCAGTCTGCTCTGTAAAATTAGATTAGGTGACCTCTAAGATCCTTCCATTTCCAAATTTTTTTTATTCCTCTGAATATCCATTGTGGTCAGATTCAATGGAATTCACTTCCTGTTTTATTACTACACATTCTTTTGCTAAATGAGATATGCATATTTATTTAAATGACCCCATATTTTATGAAAGCCGGTTAATATGCAATATTTGTATTCATGTATTTAACAAACATGTATTGAGCTCTTTCAACTGATAAACACACTGGAGGTACAAACAGGTAGCTTTGTCCTTAGTGTCCACACCCAGGTTAACATTGGGTGCCAGACCTTTATTTAAGTCAAAGTAAAAGAATTCATTGTTTTCCCACTCTTTTGAAGCATAATGATAAGGACCACTACTTTAACCTGTAGCTTGTCTGTCTCTAGAGATCATTATCTTTTATGGCATGATAAGTTATGCTCTTAAAGGAGATAAACTGTCCACTTCAATCTTTATAAACTTAAAATACAGCCAAGATTAAGCTTCTGTTGAAAGCAGCCTAATTTTTAAAAGTCAAATGCCTTTGTGAATGGAATTCAAGATGACAACTGGGTATAAAATCTGTGCATTTTAAATATAGATGCAAACGGTGGACTAGGAAATCTTTCACTGTTGACATCAAAGTCATTTAGTAATTACTTTAATATCAAAGATTATGCAGTTTCCAAATGTTAACATATTTGAGATGGTATCTTCTCTCCAGTGTGTTTTACTAACCCTATGGGACTTTTGGTCTGCAGATGTGTGCCAGCCAGACCCTCTTTGCGATCAAGCCAAACCACCCCCTGCACAGTCTTACATGGATGCTGCTTTCCTTCTGGACAGCTCCCGGCATATGGGAAGTGCTGAATTTGAAGACATAAGACACTTTTTGGGAGCACTGTTAGATCACTTTGAAATCACCCCAGAGCCTGAGACCTCTGTCACTGGAGACCGGGTGGCCCTAGTAAGCCATGCTCCCCCCAACTTCCTACCCAACACTCAGAAGAGTCCTGTTAGAACTGAGTTCAACCTTACCACCTACAATAGTAAACACCTCATGAAGAGGCATCTGGAAGAATCAGTTCAACAACTAAATGGAGACGCTTTCATTGGTCATGCCTTACAGTGGACCCTGGACAATATTTTTTTGAATACGCCCAATATGAGAAGAAACAAAGTCATATTTGTGATATCTGCTGGGGAAACTAGTCACTTGGACAGGGAAACCTTAAAGAAAGAATCCTTGAGAGCCAAATGTCAAGGTTATGCCCTGTTTGTGTTTTCCCTTGGCCTTGCTTGGAATGACAAGGAACTAGAAGATCTAGCCAGCTCCCCTTTGGATCACCACTTGGTCCAGCTTGGCCGAATCCATAAACCTGACCACAGATACAGTGTGAAGTTTGCGAAATCCTTTGTAAATTCAATCAGGCGTAAGTCATAAAATCTGTTCTTTCTTACACACAAAGAGTATATTTGGTATTCCCAAAAGAAGGGTTGATGAACTGACATGGATTCTTGGAAATCTCTGTCTTCAAGGGCACTGCAGGGTCAGAAAGGAAAACGTGTAATGATGGCTGGTGGAGGGAGGAAACCTCAGATCCCTAGCATTTAATTTTCTGGCTCATCTTTTTTATGTCTCTGGTTCCTATGGAGAAGCAATCATAACAAGCAGCTGCTCACACATCTGTCTGCATACAGCAATATAGTCTGGGGATATAAAGTCACAGCCTGGACCTTAGCTAAAAGTAGAAATCCTTGCCATGTAACATTAACACACTACCCTTCAATGGGAAGCTTCATCAGTTAACACACAAAAAGAGAGAGCCAAAGAAAAAATCAACAATGCTTGGCTTTGCTTTTTTACAAGTTCTAAAGGCAGAGTTTCAGGTATTAGGAGATACCATTTTACCCATCAGAATGAAAGATACCTCCTTGCAAAACTTTCTCAGCCTTGTTAATGACTTTTTATGACCTTTTATGATGTCAGCAATTAGTGTAACTGGTGCTCATAAAAAAAGAAACATGGGCTGCATTTCTTGAAATACTTTTGCCTTGAAAGTATGCAATTCCCTTTGTATGCAATGGGATGGGTAAAAAGAAGTCATTTCCTACTATGACTCTAGAGGTTGAAAAGCCATCAGATTTCTGAACATTTTCATGGTGGATGAGCACTCAGAGTCCAGATAAAGAAAAGTGAGTACACAGGCTGAAGAACACCCAGTGTACCTTCTGATCAATTCTGATCATGTCTCAAACTGGTCACTGACATTACACCAGTTAAGCTTGCAAAGACGGACTAGTCACTATAGGAGAGGTCTGAGGAGTCTTGGGAATTGCAGTGAGACCAGTTAAGCTTGCAAAGACGGACTAGTCACTATAGGAGAGGTCTGAGGAGTCTTGGGAAATCGTTGATGGTACTGGTGTCCTGTCCCCTAGTCCTGTGCTTCTCCAAATGTGAATCTAGGATCTACATCATCAGCATTACCTGGGAGCTCATGAAAAATACAGGATTTCAGGCCCTACTCCAGACATTCTGAACCAGAATCTGCATTTTTATCAAATTGCCAGGTGATTCATATGCACATTATAGTTTGAGAAACACTGGAGCCACAAGCTCCTAGGATGAGATTTAGGTGGATGTGTTTCTGAATAGAAATCAGAAAGAAGAACTAGAAAAAAGGGCAAAAAAGGGGGGCCAGGAATCATTCTGAAAAAAGTAATTACAAGGCATTTGTAAGAGTAAAACAAAAGAACGCATTGAAAGACTGAGAAACTTGTAAAGAAACACTCTTTATGAGGAAAAAAAATGAAAAAACATTTAAGATGGAATTTCCTTTCTCAGTTACCCAAAATTCTTCATGGTGTTTCATAATTCACTAATTAGTCAAAGTGTATGATTAGATAAAAAATGACAGCCCACTACCATCCAGGGAAAGGAAAAGAAATGTCTTAAGAATTACTTGGGGTAGGTGAGAGATATATAAAGTGCTTTCAGAAAACCGTAACTGTGACACAATTATACACTACTTTTCTAAAACTTAAGTATATCTAGAAATCTCCTGTCTTTGAAATATAGTTATAAAAGTAGAAGTCGAAAAAAGCTTTAACATAATCATATAGCAAACCCACAGACTCATGCTCATTCAACATCAACACATATATATCAGGTACCTACACTGAGCCACTCACAGTTTGGGTGTGGGGCTATCTTTAAAAAAAAAAAAAAAGAGAGAGAGCGAGAGCACAAGTGGTGGTGGGGGGGGAGAATCTCAAGCAAATGTGCACTGAGCACAGGATCCAACACAGGGCACAATCTCAGGACCCTGAGACCATGACCTGAGCCAAAGCGAAGTCAGGTGCTTAACCGATTGGCGCCCCAAGGTGTGGAGGTATCAAGGAGCAACGAGACAGCACTGTCACTGACCTCCTGGGGATTCTAGTACAGCTCCCTCTCTGACTCTTTTTTAATACCACACTATGATTGAGGCAACCATCAAACACAGTCCACATCAGAAATAACACATTTTCTGAGAGAAACAAAAATGACAAGCAACTAGGACAGATAAAACATAAAATGCACAACATCACAGTCTTGGGCCATTTAGTCTAGAATCACAGTCCAGTCTGCAATAGCAGCTTTAGAGACAATGCTACACCACAACCCAGGACGAACTTGCTACTTAATGACCCTTGAGCTCCAAGGAAGAGATTTAATTGCATTTATCAAATCTGTTCAATTTGATGCTTCAAGGAAATAAGTAATACATCTTGAAAAGTTTCCCATCAAAAATGGCTTTTAAGTGTAAATTGTGTGGGAAGAGGCAGGCTTTGTTATTATAAAAAATTAATATACTTCCAAATGAAGTGAGCCACTAATGAATTAAACCCAAGATGGCACTATTGTTACTGTGGTTAATGATACAGAAACCATAAAGGGAATATCCCTTTCCCTTTGCATTTCGATATTGCAAAAGAGCAAATTAAAAAAATAGCTATTCTGAATAGTTCATGTTAATTAGTGACCAGACTTTTAGGACTAGCTCATAATATCTCCTCTAACACTGACCAAATTTAGGAGCTAAAAGCATCTTATTGAAAAGTAAGTTGAATGTTCTGTCCATAAATTCAGCCGAGATGTATTTTCTAAACCCCATTTTAGAGATTCCCCTGAGAAACCTGCTCTCATCTCATATGGCCACCTTAGCTGGTACCTTCCTTCGATGAATATCAAAAACAGTGAAGTGATATTCAGCATCTAGAGCCGACTGCTGTAATGTTAATAGCTATGAATAAGAGACTCATCGCAGACTTTTCTCTTCCTAGGTGCAATCAACAAATATCCACCCATAAACTTCAAGATGAAGTGCAATAGACTCAGCTCTACAGATCTGAAGCAGCCCCCACAGCAGTGGCGAAGGTATTTTCCGCCTGAAAGAACTTGATAAATAATTTGTTGCTCTTTCTTCCCCTCATTCTCCATGATTTCTTCCTCCTCCTTCTCTCCCTCTTCTTCCTCTCCATCCTATTTGGACAAAATCTATTGATACATAATATTAAAATATACTTTGAGGGAATAAGAGACTAAAAAATGACCAGGTCAATCTGAAAAATAACTGATTAGTGGAAAACCTAAATGTGGAGATTAACCAACCAATGGAACACTTTAATGACAATAGGGATAATGACCAGATAGTGGTTTCTAAATATCATTCCCCACTCAAAGGAATCAGGGTTTCTTGGACAGAAAAAAGCTAATTCTAGACTGTAGCAGGGAAAAATAACAATATGATTCTCAAATATTTATTATGCCAGAAAGCAAGGAAGTAGTCAAAAACTAGCAGTGTCTTGTCAAATGGACAAAGGAGCTGTCTTGAAAAGATTCCCACTGGCCTGATTTTGGACAGTTTGACATCAGAAAGAACAATGGTAATAGATTATAGCAGAATGAATTTTTAAAATCCATAGCCTATATAGAGATCCGAAAAGGGAGGAAGATAGTCAAAGCTCTTTTTTAATAGAAGTATGCTAGCTAATAAACAGAAGAAAATGGAAGAATTAAAAAATCACCAATTTGTGGGGCACCTGGGTAGCACAGTTGGTTAAGTGTCCAACTCTTAGTTTTGGCTCAGGTCATGATCTCAAGAGTCATGAGATTGAGCCCTGCATTGGGTTCTGTGCTCAGCACGTCTGCTTGGGAATCTCTCTCCCTCTCCCTCTGCCCCTCCTGCTCATGTGCCCTCTCTTATATGTGTAAAGAAATCTTTTTTAAAAATCACCAATTTGTAATTGCTACTGTAGTAACAGAGTCAGGCAAGAATTAAGGAATGCTAACACCACTGGGTGACAGGTTTTTTGGGAACAGGCTATTTCACAGTCTTCCAGATCATTCACATGTTACTAACTTCTTAACTACAAAGAAAGGAAAAGTGCATGTACATGGTAAGATCTAGCAGTTCCCACTGTGACCAAGATTTGACATTCTGTGCTTCCTGAGGTGATGCACAGGGAGACACATCACCTATGCGAGATTCTTGCAGGGAATGTTTGACCCACGTCTCATAATGAGGAAACCATTAGACAATTCCAGAATGTGGTTTTCTTCAGAAGAGCTGACCTAGTCAGAGGTTTCAATGCCATGAGCAGCAAGGAGTTGTGGGGTACTATTCTAAAATGGGAGAGACTAAGGAGACATAACCATCAAAATGTAATTGTATAAGCTCTGACTGGATCCCAGGTCAGAAAAAAAGCTTATAATAAATGACATCTGGTGGACAACTGGGGAAATTTGAGTATGAATAATATGTCAAATGATATTGATTCATGTGGCTTTCCTTATGTGTAGTAATAATATCATATTCATATGAGAGAATGTTTTTGTTCTTAGGTTAGGTATATTGAAGTATTTAAAGTAACATGTATAATGTCTGCAGCCTGTTTTCAGGTGGTTTTCCTAAAAGGAAATAGGATGGGGTTTTGTGTGTATACACACACACACACACACACACACACAGTAACAAGATGGTAACATCTGGAAAACCAAACAGGTGAAAAGTATACAGGTATTTATTTATTCATGTTTTTGTTCTTAACAATATTCTGCGAAGTAAAAAAATAAAACTCAGTGGAAGAATTAAACAGAATAATAGACACAACTAAAGAGAAACAAAATGAAATGGAAAATAAAGCTGAAGAAATCACTCAGAATGCAGAGAAGAGACATGTAAGAATTTTAGAGACAGAACAGAATGGAAAGATCAAACTGGAATTCTTGAAATCAGACAATATAGAAATAAATGAGATAATATTCAAATACATTAAGAGATGATCATTTTTGAGAACTTATGAAGATATTAATTAAGAGATGAAGAAAAGACAAGGTACAAGAGGCAGGATAAATAAAAAGAAAGCAAGTAGGACATGGTGTAAGGGAATGTAGACACCAAGCCAAAGGAAAAAGCAGCCTGAAAGAAAGAGTTTATCTACAAACTACAATTGGGCTGGCAGCTGGGTTATCAGTAGCAATAGTGGAAGCCACAAAACGGGTAAGAACTTTTAAAGTAATGGAAGAACATTTTAACAACTTAAACTGACTTTTAAAAAATAATGGTATAACAAAGATAATTAGGATAAACAGAAACAACAGTTCACCACAAAGACCTGTGCTAAAGGAACTTCTCAAGTACGTACTTCAAGGAAAATAAAAATGACTACAGATGGAAGAGCTGAGATGCAACACTAACAAAGGATCATAATTTGACAATATTTAGAAAAATCTAAATACTAGATTTTTAAGTAATAGTAATGTCTGATTTGTAGGGTTACAAAAAAACATACTTGTTAATAAAGGTATGAAAATAAAATATCTCTTGGCACTTGGTGGTTTAACAGAAAAAAAAGTTGTACTAAGATGATACGTAAATATTATTATTATAAATATTTAAACTTGAGAAAACATATTGGACAATAAAATCTTTTATTTAAAAAAAAAAGAGCCTGAAAGGTAAAAAAGGTGGTACTGAAAATCGGGACAATAATAATAATAATACATGTCATGGGGAGGTAAATTGAGTTAAGGGTTCTAGGAACTTGAAAGATTTGGGCTGGCAGTTAGGCTACTGAAAAACTTACTCTCTCAAAAATGCATTAGGATGGAAAAAAATGCATTACAAATTGTGATGGCACCTGTGAAAAAGAAATAAAGAAAGTAGCTAACTACCAAAAAAGTAGTACCGGAAAATGGAATAAAAACAACAACATAAATATTTTTTAAATAAAAGGGCAAGAAAGGATAGGGGAGGACAAATAGAAGGCACAAAGTTAAAACAGAAGAATCAAATCCATTGAAATATATCAGGAGTCATAATAAACATGAACTAAATATACCAGTTACAGAGATGGATGGACTTAACAAAATAAAATCCAGCTATAACTTGCTTTCAATTATAGAGATACAGTCATAAAATAAGGACAAGGAAAAGTTGGAAGTAAAATTATAAGGAAAATATCAGATAAATTAAAAAAATATGGAAACTTAAATATACTGCTATATGCAGAAAATGATATATAAAAACCTACCACTAAAGTAGAACAAAACTAGAATGTAACATACTAACATCAAGTAAAATATTCTCCATAACATAATCCCCATATTGTGGGGATAAAAATCCACTACATGATGACAAAGTGTTCAATTCATGAAGAAGATATAACAATTCTAAATTTCTAAGAGATAATAAAATAATCTTAAAATATATATAGTGGAAATTTAAAAACTATAAGGAGAAATTGCCATTGAACTATCATTAGACTTGGAGATTTCAGTACACCAGTTTGAACACTGGTCAAGCAAAAATGAGTAAAGACATAAAAGATTATCATAAGCAACAAACTTCATTTAATCAGTTCATTTAGAACCACGCATAGAAAAACAAGAACACATGTAACATTAAGAACTAGTTGAATGAAGGTGGAGAGTTTACCAAGTATTATGTAGTTTTTAACTTACCAAGCAGGTGTCAACACAGCTTTAAGAACTAGTGTTATACAATCCAAATTGGAATTCAATTAAGTTAGAAATTAATAAAAATATTTTAAAAATCCATACATTTTTAAATTAAAATCACATTTCTAAATAAGGTAAATATAAAACTTTAAAATATAATATATATAATAAAATATAATAATTCAGATGTTATATGTCAAAATTTGTGGGATATGCCAGAAGCCATAACTTAGGAAAGTTTATAGTCTTAATTCTTGTGTTAGAGACAATTTAGAAACTCTAAAAGTAAATGAGCTAAACATTGTGCTTGAGCTATTATAGAAGACAAAAAGACACATATACCTAAAGAAAGGAATCAGAATATTTTTAATTAAGATATTGTTAAGAGTAATAATAAAGGCAAACGTTAATAATATACATGTTTTTTGCATGTATGAACATTACTTTTTTTTTAACAATTAGAAATAATTGTAGTTAGGAAAGCATCTCAGTGGAAAATCATGCTGCACACACATGCGTGCCCCACATCTGAGTGAAATCCAATGTGTACCAGCCCCTGGGAATCGCACTTAGGCAAATGTCTTGAATAGTATGTGCCTAATTTTAGTGTGCAGTGTCTGCATTTCTGCATGGTGATCCAGGCCAGAGAGGCACTCTCAATCCAGGCGCCCCAGCTCCAGAAGCTCTGAGAAGTCTCTGCCTCAAATCAGCTTACCTTGCAGGAGAAGCAGGGAACTGTCCAGCAGCAAATGCTTCCTGAACTGAGGCCTAAAGCAGGCCTGTGCAGTCGGTCCACAAGGAGCAGGGCTCCCCCTGCTGCAGGTGTCTGGCAGCATGGAAAAAAGCTTCTCATTGGCATTTGCACTGGGCTCCACATAATATGTAGCTGGCCATAATTGCCAAAGGCAGACACTGAAGCCAGACTATACAAATTAAAAGGCATTTTTGGAACCTACCATGCATTTTGTTTAGAGATAAATAGGAACGGGGGGACCAACAGTACTTTTCAACAGGATGTTTGCTGCCCTCCTTCACATTGCCCAGCTATACACGAGGCTCAGCTTTTCCTATATATCTGAAACAGGGAAATGACAGGAAATGGCTGGGACATGACGAATTGAGACATGAAATTCATACCACTGTTGGTGAACTTCCTGATGGTACCTTAGTCTAGGACACTGCAGGCCTTCTCTAAGTGACCAAAGACCATAATAAAGGGTAACAAGCCACACGGCTGCTTCTGAAACTCCCTGCCTGAGCCTTTCAAGAGAAGTGAGGCAGAATTGAGCACATAATTGAGGGAGCTGAGAATGCCTGCTAAGCAAGATGCCTGGCCATAAAGAAGACTTGCCAAGTCTCAGAATGACTTGCATGAGAATTAGATCATTCCACTGTGAGATTCTGAGAAATACAGGTAGAAGCTGGTTCTTATCTGATGGAAATGAAAGGAACTGAATACAAGCAACCAAGGAGACAGATGGCCAGTAAGGGTGAGATTGTAGGGCAGCCTCTTTGTAAGTGCTTAGATTTGCTGAGAGACAATAAAAGACAGAAAGCCACCTGCTTTTTGCTTCATCCGGTCAGGGAAACTCTCGTGCTAGACTTGAAAGCGCTGACAGACCACAGCCAGAACAATCAAATTGTAAAAAATGGACACAGTCACCAATGCCAATATGAATAATACATCTGTTGTAATTCTACCTTCCAAACTATGTTTTCTAGACACACAAAATACATATTAAAAAGGATTCCTAAAATAGAGGCAATCTAGTCTGCATTTTCTACTCCAGTGCATCCAGTGAACTAGTACATGCCATAGAGCTGACTCCTGATGATCTGCATAGATGGAGGAAAGCTATCATCACAGAGAACTTCTACAAGTCCCATCCACCTCATTTTGTCTAGCTGACAGTCTTCCCACAAGCTTTACTAGAGTTGGACACAAGATGCAAAATGATTGGCTGTATTTCATTCCTGTTTCTTTATCCTGACTACCTATTGTTGCCGTTACCAATCAGTAAAGAAGTATCTCTACAATATGGAACAAAAGGAAAACCAGAAATTCTGTACAGTTCCCAAATAGGGTAATCAAATGATTCTTACCAAATGCTTATCAAATATAAGCTCCTGTGTACACAGTGAAAAAAATTTCAGACACAATATTTATCATGTTCAAACCTTTTGAAAATCAAAGTATTTAAGGGAGAGGGAAAGATAGTGTCATACCAGTTTAACAGCTTTTTCTTAACAGAGGGAGGAAGATAACAAAGATAACCTATCATAAAAAGGATCCAAGGAAAGGGGGAATTTGGGGGAGGGGAACCCAAGACATGAAAATGGTGTGACCCAGATTCAAAAGAATACATTCTTCATGATTGGTGGAGCCATGTTCTCTGCATATAAACAATTATGACTTTGGAGAATTTGAAATATTTAGTTCTGGAAATAACAGAAGAGCAAAAATGGGAGGTGTGAGAAATTGTATTTGCACTGAAATTTAGCTTTCTTGGTAACTGGGACAAGTTTGTTGATCAACTTGGTATATTCCAGATAGCACTGATGGAAGTGAATGGAGATACACTTTGGGATTAGAGTTTCAGAAGCCCAGACATATAGTTTATAATGGCATGGTTCTTTGTTGATTTGATGTCTGCTTTGCTTCCAGCTCTCAGTATAAAGGCAAGAGGAATATGTGAAGTGTGTGTGTGTACATACACATGCATGTCATGTGTATGTGAAAGAAGTGAACTAACTTTAAATTTTTTATCTTTCACTTATTTTTTAAATATTTTTGTTCTCATGAGAGATCAGATTTAAAGCTGGTGAAAGCAGAAAAATCCAAATACCTTGAAGAAATGGATTGAAGAGAATACGGGTACTGTTTTTCTGATGTCAGTGTTTTAGAGTTCTCTTGACTCTTCCCTTGACCACAATTCAGCAAATGTTTTGAGGTTTATCAGTATGGATAAACCTTTTCTTCTTATTTTACCAGTCTTTCACACATTCATTCTAAAAATATTTACAAAGAGCTTATGTGCTAACCTACACATACTTTCTTAACTATCCAACCTGCCCCAGGCCATCTGCCTTCCTGCAGTTCTGCACCCCATATCCAGGGGTCCTGAGAGGCTTACTTTTTTCATTTCACTTTCTTATTCTAAATATCTTGATAGTTGAGGCACCTGGGTGGCTCAGTCGGTTAGGCGGCTACCTTGGGCCTGCTCAGCAGGGAGTCTGCTTCTCTTCCTCCCTTTGCCCTTCCTGCCTCCCCCACTTATGCTCTCTCCTGCATTCTCTCTCTCAAATAAAAACTTTTTTTTTTAAGAATTTATTTATTTGAGAGAGACAGAACACAAGAAAGGGACAGAAGGAGAAGCAGACTCCCCACAGAGCAGAGAGCCCAATTTGGGGCTCAATCCCGGGAACCTGGGACCATGACCTGAGCTGAAGACACATGCTTAACTGATCAAGCCACCTAAGTGTCCCAATAAATAATCTTATTATTTTGTTTGTGCCAACAAAAATCTTATAATAAATAAATATCTTGACAGATTTCCACGGTGTGCCCCCCAAAAAAGTTCAATGTAAGTAACACCAAGCTCTTAGTGTCAGAGGTTTGGATTATAGTCTCAGTTCTGTCCCTGATCTTCACCTCAATGTGCAGTCGGTTTCCTTATCCATAACCAACAGAGCACCATTGTAATTAGTCTAGGGGATTTTGAATGTTGCTCACAGCATAGGTTGTTTTTATTCCCATTTACACCTGAAGACACAAGATCACTCTAGTTAAGTGATTTGCTCGGAGCTGTTCAGCCAGTAAGTAGTGCAGCTGGAATAGAAGAATGTTTACGGACCTAAAGCTCTTTCTACCAACCTCCCTGTAAAATAATATTTTCTGAAATGGCTCCCTTTGGGCACTAACACGGTAACCACCAGCTTTCAATTAAGTCAAATTATAAATTCAGCCACACGAACCATATTTTAAGTGCTCAGTAGGTATATGTAACTGGTGGCTGCCATACTGGCCAGTGAAGATTATAGGACATTTCCACCCGCATAGTTTTATTGGATAGGTTAGGACTTACAGTCAGTACTTGGCTTCTGTGATTCCTTGACCTGTAAATCTGGCATTCTGGCCTCCGATTCTGACCCCAGCTGTCCTTTACTGTTGACAAACTCTTTATGTGCCTGCCAGACTGGGTGTTATTTCTACCTCCCCTACTATACATAACATAGTGCCTTCCATAGAGAGTCAACATTTGGATAGATGGATAGGTGGAAAACGGAAGGAAGAATGGATGAGTGGGAGGGAGAGAGGGAAGATGGGAGTGGCATTCATTCATGTTTTCATTAGATAGCTGTGGGTTTTTTTTTTTTATTTTTTTTATTATGTTCAGTTAGCCAACATATAGTATGTCATTAGTTTTTGATGTGTTCAATTCATAAGTGTTTATTGAGTACTATATGCTCTTCTAAGATTCCTGGGATTACTATGATTACCAGACATGGTCTTGTGAAATTTTCTGTCTGGGAAGGTGGAATAGAGAACAGATCACAAAGAAGTGTATAAGTAAATAAAAATTCAGACAGTGATATGTTATGAGAAAAATGAGCATATTGTGCTGAGCAACCAGGGGACTATAGACTGGGAAAACTTTCCATAGATGTAGCAGTCCCTAATGAGGTATACTATTTGACCTCCAACCTGAATAATCAGAAGAAGCCAGACATATGAAGTTCTGGGTGGAACATGTTCCATGAAGAGGGAACTTTGCTGTTGAAATGATTTCACGTATTTTGACAAAATGTCTTATTGCGCAGTGTAAATCTAGGAAGGATGCAACAAGAAATGGGGACAACATTTAGGGGGACAGAATTAATATAGTCTATTAAAGCTGAAATGGCATTTATCTTCTGTGATGTTGCTCTTTTTTGTTGTACAGCTTTGTTCCTGGACCGCATAAAACTGTCCTCAAAGATGCACTACAGAAGGCAAAGTTCTTTCAAGATAAAAAATATCTTTCAAGAGTAGCAAGAGGCAGCAGAGATGCTACTATTCGAGATCTTACCAGAAATACATTCCATACCTTTAAAAATGGAAAAAAGGTGATAAAAGCTGCTCCAAAACAACTTGATAAAGGAAGTGCTTGAAGAATTTAGCCTTAGGAAGCATGGTAAGACTCTGGATTTAAGTAACTAAATTCACTGCCATAACTATTGGAAACTTTTATTTGGATATCCACCCATATCCAGAAGTCCAGTCTGGAGGGCTGCACAAAACACAGGTTGTAGATTATCAGGCAACTTGACCCATTGCAATCATTGGTATTAAGATCAATCTTGTCCATTTCTTTGAGCACATCTCATAATTCCAGCTGATATGTTCAAGAACTATTATCATTAAAAGATGGAATAATGAAAGAAATGTTGTGAAAAGTCCAATGGAAATATAATCCAAAGGTAAATTTTAAATAGTACATACATGAGCCAATGCTAATTCTTTTGATTGTAGGTCTCTGTCCAGTCCACTTTCTGCAAACCAAGCTTTCATTCTCATTAGTACAGTTTAATGTTCATGTTTAACCAAAGGCTAATGTTTTGAAAGACCTCAACATTTCCATTTATAAACTGATGCTGATATGTCATAATTTTGATAATTTGGCTTTCCATGATCCCATTTAAATGCACCACTGTCTCCGTGTGGAGTGGCCAGCTTTCTGATAGGCTTGCCTGGAAGGTTACCTCCCACTCTCTGCAGTTCTTTGCTTTGACAGGTAAGAAGCAGAGAATAATTTTCTCTGTTCCAATTCCTCCTTAACTCACTGAGAAACTTGTTAATTCCCCCAAAACATAAATAATTGCTTTTGAGCTAGAAGTTCCCTCCTGCCTGGCCATTTTGGTGGACTTTTGTTCTTAATCATTTCTGTTATATATATATTATTTTTTACTAATCCCTACATTCTTTAGACAAGGAGAGTAAAGACAACTGGTCATGAGTAAAGCCGAGTTACTTTTACCCATAAGATAGCTATTTAGTCGATAGTGAACAGTACCAAACAGGACTGACTGAGACCTAAGTAGAGTCTTAAATGCATACTGGGCTTGGAAAAGATAAAGTCGTTAATGTTTTAATCCACAAACCCATTGGGGTTGCAGAGGTGTACAGAGATGGACAGACATCAGAGTAAGATAAAGCAAGAAAGGTCTTCCGAATGCCTAGCCTCCAATAGCATTCTGACAGCTTGTTTCCTCCTCACTCCCATCCAGATCACTAATTCTTAATCTTATGATGGGCTAGTATTTTCAACAACTAAAGACCAAATTAGCATTATTTATTTAGATACAATGTTTGGACCCTACCTCAAATTCTCAGAGCTGGCTCCAGAGTTGGTAGCAATGGCCCTGGTTGGCAGAACATCACTCTCTTCAGGGAGGGAGACCCTGCTTGGATGCATGGAGCAGATGGCTACTGGCACCAAAGACCAGTAGGTGATTTTCTTTTCTCTATGTCTCTTCATAAAAGTTATAAAAGAAAGACCATCTCCATTGTGTTTTAAAACCACCTGGGTCATCCTTACTCAGGCAACTCCATAGTTAGTTCCCAATGTCTTCAAGGGCCAAGGAGTTAAAGTGTCATATTCATACTCAGGAAACAGAGATGAATAGAGCACATCAGTTTTCTTCATATCCTAAGTAAGTGGTGCTTAGGGGGGTTCAGGAAAAATTTATGTTTCAAGTAGAAGAAATTGATGAGCAATATTTAAGTATTTTAATAAAGGGGATTTTTCTGGTTAACTCTGGATTAAGCAAAAATCCCTATGTACAGCTAGAAATACATTAAAAATATATTTGTCTATTTTCTCTGCATTGATAAAGTATACCACAAACTTTTGCCCTTGGTAATTGAGATTATTTTAGCATTTGGGGTCTTTTTAATCCTTAACAGATGAAGGGTCTGAAACATACTGTAAATATTAAGTTCCTTTTTAAAAATCCCTAATATTAGCATTTCCCTTGGTTTACCTCTTTCTCTAGAAGGAAAAAACAGCAAAAATTTGAATGTAAATTAAATAAATGCCTATTTAGACCAGGAATCACACAGGAAGTGGTGCTTCCTGGTTTAAACATGTAAATTAATTGACTATAGAGGACTTGCCTCCTTTAGTGCAGTTTCTCTGCACTAAACTAGGGGTCAAACATGTTTAAAACGTGGAAAAAAAGATGCAACTCAACATGGCCTTAGATTGCAATACTCAGTAACAATTCAACCAAATGACTCCCATTTCTAAAAAAGGAGGAGTTTAAGTGGGCAGAGGAATGGATGCCAGGAAGATAAGGGGAGAAAAGGATTACATCTCCACTGGCTCACTCCATTTTCCTCTCAGCATGTTTGTTAGTCATGTGGTTTCGCTAATGGCTCCAGGCTTGAAGCCCTTCTCAGGCCAAAGGTTTGTCTCAAACAAGTGACCTCCAACCTCTGCAGACACAAAATCTGACTTAGTGTCTAGAAACTCTGGACATATGGTCTTAACAGACACGAAGGGAAGCAGAGGCAATGTAACATAACAATGTCAAATATGCAAATCCCATTGTTCCATCAGCTATCTAGCCTTGTCAAGGTCCAGACTCCTAACTAACTCAGGCCTTTGTGAAAGGGTTTTCTGATGAGTTTAGACAAGTAAACACAAAACTAAGTGCACTGAATTATGAAGCCAGACCTATGCACTGCAAACTGTCATGTACTATAACTGAATCATATAATTACAGAAAATTAAGTACTATTTTCCCCAGAGTGAGATTATCTACTAAACTTTTTGGTTTACAGACTCATGTAACTAATTTAAAAATGAAATATTTTAAACACCATAAACCCTTCAGCAAATGGATAACAATTAAATGTGAAGAGACACTTAGGTTCATTAATAAGTAATAATAACTGATAAGCTTAAAGGGTTAGTTTTTGTGGGGAAGGCCAATTTAAAAGTATAGATGTTTGGCATGTTTTTAACAGCTTAGCTCTTTTCTTTTTCATGCATTTAATAAATAACTGACACTGGATAAAAGCAAGCTGATGGGCCAAGTTTCAGAATTTATACTAGAGCCTATAAAAAATAGTAATGATGGCCAAGGAGAGACATTTTTCAAGAGTTGATACACAGATCAGTTCTAGGGTTAAATAATAAGGCAGACTGTAAAACAGGAAGAAAGATATGATAAAGCAGAAAGAACAAAATACTGAAAGTCCAGAAATATGGGAATTAAGTATTACTTCTGTCACAGATTCTTTGTGACACTGAGTCCATTTCTTCAGAACAAATACTGCCAGAGAATTTATTCTTCTGCTCAAGTTTACTGTTTAAAACACCCAAAACAAAACAAAAACCCTTAAGATGCCTGAATATAGTTTATTAGCTCATTTGAATAGCACTTTTAATAGCAAAAATGTGTCTACATTACAATAGCTTACAACCATCTTTTTCAATACAAAGTAAACTTAAATCATATAAGTTTTAGCATTTTAAATTCCTCACCTCCGTGACCTATACAATAAAAAGTCCCAGATAGTAATATCTGGCTGATTCCTGCAGAGATATGCATGAGCATATTAGTTGAGTGTAAATTCCTTAACCACCTTGGATGGGATCTGTTTAATCATGAAACGGTAATGTACAGACATAATTTTGAAAAGGAAATGAATCTCACTTCTGTCCTCTAAAAATACCTTTTCCTCTCAAGTTACAGTATACATATAACTTTATTACAAATCATACAAACCACTAGGTTTTCATTTCCACACCTTAACAATCCCATCTCTAGATGCAGTTACAATGAAGCCCTGTGTGGTCTGGAAGGTGGCCACATCTGTGATGATGTCGTGGTGTCCCACAGGCAGAGATTCTGGGCCCCTCCGAGGGGTGTCATCACTTGGTCCTACCTTCTGCTTATTCTGGATCTCCTGTTTCATGGTTAAAAGTCAGGGAGAAAGCCAGAAGTTAAAAGCGTACCACATTGTACCTCTTACAATATTGTTCTTCTGGGACAGGTTGTTGTTACAGCTAAAATTTTCTATGAGTAGTCAACCTTTCACAAATATCCTAAGAGAGTCCAAAATGATATTTGTAACAAATATGTACAGATTATTGGCCTGTTTATAAATTCTCCGTATTATCTTTTGTCATCAGAAGAAAAAAGGGAAAGCCTATAATAAAGGGGTAAAAATGGCCAGAATATGGACGTAAATACTTATCTGTCATAAAGGAAGCTTAGCACCTTCTAGGACCCATAACTTGCAGATTCATTATCTCGCTTGAAGTTTTTGCCCTACTCAAGAACACAAGTTCCAATTGCCAGGTCTGAACCCTAGCTTTTCTTCCTAATACCTGGATGATCTTAGACAAGTTACTTCATGGTGCTTAACTTCCTTATAAATTTTGAGGACTGAGCAAGTGTATAAAGTGCTTACTTTGAACTATGTTCTTAGGTGTGTGCCTTTAATATGTTTATTATACCTTAATAAAAGTGAATTTAAAAAAACAGAAAAACCAAAAGAAAATAAACACCTCTCAAATACTGCCACTCTTAGCCAAAGTCATTTTTGTGCCTACAGAAGTTGAAAGAAAATAAGACTGCTTGTACCTGGACAACTTCAGTGCCTTCAATTATTTTCCTATAGTAAGACACAGACGAAGAACTAGTACTTCCTGCAACAACATAGGACCTCTCCGGATAAGCCAGGTCCCAAAACCTAGGGAGAAAAAATGAATGTTGATCATCTCTGGAGAAGGGGAGGAGCTAATAATCATTAACTTATATTCACCAATACAGAATTTTTTTTTAATTAGGAAAAGATTTTTCCTAGAATAGCATAAAATTAGGGAGAAATGAAGTATTAACAGCTATTCCTACAAGATGTGAGAGATTTTAAACATTACAACATTGATAACACCTTAGTATCCATCCATCTATTATTATCCTTATTATTTCTCTCCTTTTAAGTGTTACATAGTAAGTATCCTTTATCAGGTATTGTACCTTATTTTCATGTCTGAGCCAGCTGTTAGGAGGATTGGATTTCCATCGGCAGGACTACAGTAGATACCATGGACACTGTGAGGAGAGGGCTTTAAAGAAAAACAGGAATCCAATTAAAGATACCAGTATAGTCCCTAAGTGGTACCATATCTAGAAACCAGTCAGCTGGCAGTAGCTTTGCAGGCATCTGATTAACTGAAGAAATGAGAGCCTACGTATGTATCTCTTCTATACGGTCTTTGGGACCTTAAAAGGCATTTGCTTTGTAACATTCTGAACAAAGAGGCAAAACCTCTTCAGCCTCTTAACATTTTCTATTTGGGAGGACTCCAACTAAAGGAGAAAAAGACCCCTTTCCTACCTTTTTCCCCAAAGAAGTACCCAGGGTGGCAACCTGAAAAAAGTGTAGGTAAGAGGGTCACATTCCAATTACCCCAGATTTTTTACTGGGGCTCCATAGAGACCTCACAAACCTTATGGAGCTAGCAACCAAACCCCCCAGACGTTAGTAAGCCTGAGGAATGGGAAAGCCACCTAAGACTAATTTAAAACACAACCCAAAAGCCCAACAGATACCAGGTTTGGTAAAATGCCTGAAAGTGCTTGAGAGGTGGGAAACTGGACTTTAGAATAAAAACTGGAGGCAAACCTGTAACTCAGAGAGTGGTGGTGTACTGCTCGCCCAGAGAGTGAATCTTCGGTCGCCAGTCTCCATGTCCCACATGGATACTTCATTGTTGCCCTGCACAGCTAAGGGAAACACGGGCCAAAACCATTACTCAGACCAGAGCAGTACTCTCAGAGCTTCCACATCTTGGGAGATAATCCATCAGCCTGTGCCTCTTTCCATTTTTCCCATCCTGCAAAAAATGCTCACTCTACTTTTAAATAATACTGTGACTCTGTCACCAGACTAGAGAGCAAAAAAAGGTATTTTTAATAAACTGCCAGTAAATATTTATTGGTGTACAACACAGTGAAGAGAACAGTGGGGTAGAAAGGTGAATCCTAAACAGATTCTACCCTCAAGAAACCTGCAGTCTAAAAGTACAGAAGAAAATATATAAAGGATTAGGACACTGAGGGCAAAAAAGAACTGCAGAATTCCACCTGAACTCAAGGAAAAGATCCCATCCCATTGGCAAGAACTGAGGTCACCTCATGGAGACGTTTTCACTGGGACTTAAAGAACAAGTAGAGCTGGGCGGATAGAGGTGCCATACAGGCAAGTCATTTCAGGCAGAAACAGTATTTTGTGTCTTTGAGAAAATGAGTAACTGGTGTGACTGAAGCACATCTGTGATAGGGAGAGGTGGGAGATAGAGGCAGGAAAATTTATCAAAAAAGGAAAATAGGCCTGAGAAAGACATTATCCCTTAGTTATCTGGGGGGGGGGTGATGACAATATTTCATTCTTTCATTAATATTTACTGAACCAACATTTACTATGAGCTTATCCCCGTCCTAGATGCTAAGAGGAAGCAAAATGCAAAAAAAAATTCCTTGTTTCATGGAACTTATATTCTAATGGGGACAGTAAACCAAAAGCACTGAATCAGGAATGCGCTTAGTTCCAGGAGAAAGCCAGAAAACCCCTGTGGCTGTCGTGGCCTGAGCATGGGGAGAAGGAGGAAAAGGCACAGGGGGGCTGGCCCCATTCCACTCACCACTCCAAGGCGAATGCAGGGGGGCCACATCAACAGGCTGCTGTGCCCTCTGGCTTCTATGTGGGTTTGGCCGGTAGTCAACTAAAAGCCCCCCAGATATGCAGCACCTAATCTCCAGAGGATATACATGTTAACTTCTGTTGTATAGTGACTTTGCAGATACAATTAAATTAAGGACCTCGAGATAGGATTTTCCTGGGCTGTCCAGGTGAGCCCTAAATGCAATCATAGTGTCTTTATAAGAGGGAGGCTGACTTGACAGCAGAAGACAAAAGGACAATGGAACAAGATGCTATGGTGTGGCTCTGAAGATGGAAGAAGGGGCCAGGAGCCAAGGCAAGCAGCTGCAGAAACAGGAAAAGGCAAGGGAATGGATTCTCCCCTAGACTCTGCAGCGGTAATGTGGCCCTGCGGCCACCTTGAATTTGGCTCAGCAAGACTCATTTCAAACTTCCGGCCTCCAGAACTGTTAGAGAATAAATGTGTGTTGTTTTAAGCTACCAACTTTGTGGTAATTTATCACACCTAAGAATAAAATGGTTATAGGGAACAAATACAGGCCTATCAAAGTAGGAGACCAAAGGCATAGATCAATGTCTCATCTCAGGATGACTGTGTCCCTCATGTCAAAATCACTGCTCCTCTCAAGGTGGCCCTCTCAACTTCTCTGCAAATCCCAGTAACCAAGCCATCCCCCTCCTGTCTTCTGATACCAGCCCTATTTCATTGTGCTTTTATGATACCTCTATACTCACACTTCCATCAATAGTTCCTTTGAAAATAAAACCTCAAATTATCCTACCCATTGGGTATGCCATTAGTTTCCTATTGGAACCCTGGCCGATAAAAAAGGGTCAGAGAGAAAGCATGGGCAGATCCCCATTAAGCCTCTGGGCCATAGTGAGGAGTTTGGCTGTAACTTGGAATGGGAAGGTACTGAGCAGCAGAAAGAACAGTCTTAGGAAGTAGGGATTAAAGCAGGGAGTTACAAGCATATTGTATTGATAGGGACAAGAGATTATGGTGGTTTGGATAAGGGAGACAGTGATGGAAATAGTAAGAAGTGGTCAGACTCTGAACATATTTTAGGACCATACAAGACTGGTTGAAGGACTAGAAGGAAGATGAGAGAGAAGAATCAAGAACAACACCAGGCTTCTTCTGAGCACCTCACATAACAGAGCTGTCATTTACTGGGACAATACTGTGGGAAGAACGGTTTTGTCTCAGGGTAAGGAAACCAAGTATTCAGTTTGGACATGTCAAATTTAAGGTGCCTATTAGATATCTTAGGGGAAATTTTAAGTAGCTATAAAACTGTGAATAAATGTGGTATTTAAAGCATGGAACTAGGGGTGCCTGGATGGCTCAGTTGTTAAATGTCTGCCTTCGGCTCTGGTCATGATCCCAGGGTCCCAGGATCAAAAGCCCCACATTGGGCTCCCTGCTCAGCGGGAAGCCTGCTTGTCCCTCTCTCACTCCCCATGCCTGTGTTCCCTCTCTCGCTGTATTTGTCCAATAAATAAAGCCTTTTAGAAAAAAATAAAGCATGGAACTGACAATATCACATAGCAAATCCAGTGTAGAAGGAGAAGGGTTTAGGACCAAAGACTGAGCCCTGAGGCAGTTGAGCAGGCCAACATTTTAAAAGGAGATGGAAAATCAGCAAACAGGAGAACCGAGAAAGTGATGTCCTTGAAGTCAAGTAAGGAAAGTAGTTCAGAAAGAGGAAACTATCAACTGACCAAATGATGAGTCAATAAGAGGCAAGCTGAGCAATGGCCATCAAACTTGGCAACACAGAGACTTTGACAGCAGCAGTGTATGAGCTGGTCTATGTGTATGAGAAGGGACCAAAGGGGCTAGATGCAAGACGACCAATGAGAAGACATAAGAATAGCAGGAGCTGGGGCTCCTGGGTGGCTCAGTTGGTTAAGCGACTGCCTTCGGCTCAGGTCATGATCCCGGAGACCCAGGATCGAGTCCCACATCGGGCTCCCTGCTCGGCGGGAAGCCTGCTTCTTTCTCTCTCACTCCCCCTGCTTGTGTTCCCTCTCTGGCTGTGTTTCTCTCTGTCAAATAAATAATAAAATCTTTAAAAAAAAAAAAAAAAAAAAGAATAGCAGGAGCTACTGTCTGTCAAGCACTATGTGTATGCCAGACTATGTGCTTTGCACAGTGTTTTATCTCAAATTCTTACAACTCTGCTAAGAATAACCACATTTTACAGATAAGGAAAGTAAGTTTCAAAGATCTGCCGAGAATCTGTACAAGAAAATCCAAATCCCAGTGAAGGGAAGGATCGGCAGGGAAGCTTGCAAAAAACACAACAGAAACACATCAAGAAATGGCAACTGACAAGGATGAGTCAAAGTTTCTACCTTAGATTTCTAAGAAGATGGAGGCAGCTTCAACAAAAATATGGGAGAAAGAAAACAAAGGTAATGGTAGCAATTAATGAGATAATTTTTAAAGATAATAAATTTGAAATGACAGTGAGATAGCAGTGGTCGGAACTTCCATCACAGAACAAAACAAAATCCAGCATTTGGTTCACATGTAAAATAAAAACTCTTAAGAATCTGGTGCTCACTTTGGCAGCACATATACAAAGAATTTGAGTCTGGGCTGCACAATATTATGCACTTTCAAAAAAAAATCCCCCAACACCCAAAAGCCAGCCCTGCATTTTACCTGCGATCACCCAGGACTGATAGAGAGGGTGCATTGAGAGGCGTCTGATTCGAGCCCTGGAAGGATGACAGTGACTGGAAATTGGCAACTGGAACCTCATGTCCCAACAAGCCATAGTACCACTGCTTGTACCTTAAAGGAAAAAAAAAGTCAAAAAGATTACCATATAATGATTAAAGTACATCAAGCTGCATTTATACAAATAAATACCCTTGCTTTGTATGAATGTATTTTATTCATTCTTTGTTCTCATGAAGCTATCTCCCTGGTGTCACACAGCACTTCTAGTTGTTAAATAAAGATATAAAGTGAACAGAACAATGCTACTGCACAACTGTCTAGTAAATGTAAATTGAAAACGAATAATTCATTAATTACACTGGAATTAATTGCCAAAGGCATGCACAAAAAACTAAAGGTCTAGAGAAGAAATAAACTGCATTTGATAGGTCAAAATGTTCAAAATGCCTTAAATCACCAAAGATGTTTTCCTGGCACTCAGTGACCACTTTACCAACTCCCCAGCAGCAGCAGCTTTGTGGCTATCATTGGACTTCAATCATTTCCATGTGCCCTTTTCTCCAAAACATTCTGGAAGCGGGTACGGATATCCAATCACAGCAGAACTGGAGTACCTGCACATCTGCCCACGACAAACCCGACAGAGAAGCCCCCCATCTCCAAAGAATACTGCCAACCCTGACACTGAACAGCTGGTCCTCACAGAGGCACAGAGTGTATTCTTGGACTGGTCTCCAATTCCAATGGAGATACTGGGAGTGTGAAAAGGTAAAAGGGCAACAGGGTTCCTCCGTCACCCTGCCCCACTGCAGGACAATGGCTCAAACAGCCAGAGGTAGTTTGGCTGCCCTCAAGGCTGATCAGAGTATGTGAAAGCCATCACTGCCATTTACTAAGTTGTTCACAGTTCCATACCTACTCATAGGCCTGGCATCACATCTTCCTGTACCCATGCAGTTTATTCCCACAAAAGGCAAACACAATGTATTCCATATAAACTATATAAAAAGAAATAAAGGAAAGGACAGATACTTAACAATGTCATAAATGTAAGTTAAGGAATCTAGAAACCAAAATTCAAGCACAAGAGATTATAATTCTTCAGAAGGTATGCCAAATGGGAAAGAGTGAGATGTGATGCATTCTCAAGGGGCAACTTCAAAGCCTTATAAGGGCAAAATGTGAAACTAAAACAGAGGAAAGCAGCCAGCAAGATCACTTGGTACAACTTCAGCCTTTGAGAAAGGGAGGCAAGGTGAAATAATAGGGCAAGAAACTGCTGTTTAGTAGCTCTTCTCTGGTACAAGGACCCATGATAGATGCTTTTACCTCATTAAATCCTCAAAGCAGCTCCTGAAAGGATTAGCCCCATTTGAAGATGAGGATCTTAAGACTCAGAGGAGCTATGCAGCTTGCCTGGGGTTACCGGAATTTGAAACCAAGTCTGCCCAAATTCAAATGCCCTCATCCATAAACCAAAAAAGCCTGCTGCTTCCTTGGCAGGATAACAGAATGCCATCAAATATCATCACTATGATTATAAAGAGGTTCATTTAAGAACAAAGAAAAAAGGAAACTTTAAGGCACTGGAATACTGGTATCTTTCAAATCGTTTTTTTAATGAAAAAAATTGCAAGTGATTATAACATAATAATCATTAAAAAAGGATGAGGAAGGTACCTTGGTTTGGGCTCAGGTCATGATCTCAGGGTTGTGAGACTGAACCTGTGTCAGGCTCTGAGCTGAGCGTGAAGCCTGCTTGGAATTCTATTTCTCTCTTTCTCTCTCCCTTTGCCTCCCTCGCCCCCTCCCCCATGTTCTTGCTCTCTCTCTCCAAAAAACAAGGAGAGGGG